>VOQK01010206.1:15972-29697 GCA_015052645.1 Benitochromis conjunctus | reverse complement strand
CAGAGGTGACCCAACCCAGTTTATCAATCACCTGTCCTCCACATATCACTGCTACTATATAGCCTCATATTGATTAATGAAAGGAAAATTAGATTTGTAGTAGAAAACATGAAAAGGTCATGTCTTTTTCATCACATCAAAGCTCAGTAGCTATAGACCGTGGCTTTGTTTTCAGGATACGGAGGGATCTGGCATGACTGATCAGATTACTGGAGCTGGAGTCAGAGGCCCACAGGTGAGTGTGAGGGAATATATGAGTTTATGTACAGTATATCTATTGATTCATATAAAGTAAAGTATCCTTTTTGTTCTTTCAAGGGCCCACCTGGCCCACCAGGACCACAGGTAATCTGTTTATGAATTTTCACCAAATTTACAGAAAGCTACAATTACACGTTTAACAACTAATACTCAACATCCGGTTACTCTTTGAGCAGGGTACTCTTGTTGAAGATACTTGTTTGTGTTTTCTGTAGGGTGAGCATGGAGCACCAGGAGCTCCAGGGCTCTCTGTCAAGGTAAATTCAAGTTGGAATGACACTTTTTATATGTTTCTGATATGCAATATCAATTAATTATCATTTTCTCTGCTTATTGTTTATATTCAGTGGCCAACTGATTGTGTATTTTAAGATTGTTTTTCTATTTGATGACTATTCAGGTAAAGCATTTTTAGTCATTGATGAAACAATCTAGTTAATCTATGTGAATTTAGCTTTTGCTAAACATAGGAATGCACGTTATAATGTGTGAGCCACACATTAAGTTAGAGTGAAATCACCATCACTCTTTGCAGCTTTTATATCACCTCATTTTGTGCTGTGTCTGATGGCAGGGTGAACCAGGGGACCCAGGACCAGAGGGTCTTCAGGGTCCTGCTGGACTACCAGGTGCAAGGGTAAGTAGCAGGTGTTTGATCGCTGAGATGGTTGGCAGTTCAAAACTAGTAAAGCATTTAGCAGCAAAAACAAATGTTCCACTGCAATGATAGAGACAAAAGATAAAAAAAATCTTCTTGTTGACACATTCATGACTGACATAGGATCCTAGCTGCTCAACAGTTCTGGCTCTTCTTTGTTGTATTTTTCTATTCCTGATGCACAAAATGTTTTCAGTTGGTAAAAGATCTGGATTGCAGACAGTAGAGTTCAGTAGCTGGACTCTTCTATGAATCCAAGCTGCTGTAATAGCTGCAGTATGGTATGTGATTTTAGCATGTCTTTGCTGAAATATTCAAGGACCTCCCTGACAAAGGTGGAAGTTGCTCCAAAGCCTCTACTTATTTCAGCATTGATGATGCCTTAATAGATGTACAAACTGCTAATTCCATTGCAGCTGATGCACCCTTGTTCCAGACATGCAAGCTTTGTATGGTGACAATAAGTGAGACGATCCCTCTCCTCTTTAGCCTGGAGGACATTGTGTCTATGTTTTCCAACAACCCTCACCCCCAACCGGTCGCAGCAGATGGCCGCCCCTCCCTGAGCCTGGTTCTGCCAGAGGTTTCTTCCTGTTAAAAGGGGGGTTTTCCTTCCCACTTTCATGAGGTGCTTGCTCATAGGGTGTCATCTGATTGGCGGGGTATTATTGTAGGGTCACTGTTGGTGTGATTTATATAAATAAAATTGAATTGCATTGAATTTAACACACACTTATTGATTATACAACATTTTCTTTCTCTTTACAAACAGGGGGCCAAAGGAGAGAAAGGCAGTCCAGGACTCAAGGTAGGATCGCGAAACAATTTTTTTTTCTGACTACTGAGCGGTCTAACTCAGTACTCAAGATTTGTTTCACATTGTCAAGCTTCTTTTATGCTAGATGTCATTTGTTGTATCGTGCATTTCATTTTTCTGTTTTGTTGCTTCCTCTCATGTCTTCTCATGTTTGTTTCTAAGTGTCTCTTTTTGGTAAGGGACTAATGACTCTGCATTATGTGAATTGCAGGGTGAAAGAGGAGCCGATGGCCTCAGTATCCACGGACCACCTGGGCCTCCTGGGGCTCCTGGACCTGTCATTAATCTACATGATGTACGCACATACACACAAAATGACATTTAATTGAATGAAGAATTTAGACAGAGACAGACCAACAAACAATTCTGTGATCGTAGTGGTAGCTGTGCAGAGATGCTGCTTTTTGCATATCTCTGAATATGCTAACAGTGAACTAATGTGATCATTATATTTTCTGTCTACAGCTGCTCTATAATGTTACAGAGGGTATCCTCAACATCACAGAGATCAGAGGACCACCTGGCCCTATGGTGCGTCGCTTCAAATAAAGTGACAATCTGTTTTAGGGGTTTTATTTGGTCCGCTCTGTCCTGGAGTATGGATGAAGGGGGTCATAAATGAACTGATATTGAGATTTTTGCTGCAGCTGCGCTTGGTTATCTTTTGCTTATATGTGTGCTTTTCTCTGCATATGTGTGTGTGTGTGTTTGTGTGTGTGTGCATCTGCGTGCTGCAGGGTCCTGAAGGCTTGCCTGGCAGAGCTGGATTTCCCGTAAGAGCATTTTGCTACACCGCTTTTTGTCCCAAATGATTAAATTCAGGAAAACTGGATGTAAATATTTGTGTGATTATTCTGGATTTTTTTTCTTTTGCTGTCTTTTGACTAAATGGGGTAGATACCCGAGAAATATTTAAACACAGTTTCATGGCAACCTTTTCTTAATCTTCCAACTTTCATCTCTCCCTAGGGCCCCAGGGGACCAAAGGGAGACGTAGGACCTACAGGTATCCAGGGCCCCCCAGGGTTTAAGGTTAGAACTGAATATAATGATTCATGAAGCATGTTCATATACATTTCTATACATATGAAACAAGTTTAAAACACTCTGCTGAACATGAACATACATTTAATTTCAACAGGGAGAGAAAGGAGAACCAGGGGTGACAATTGCTGCAGATGGATCTCTCCTGTCTGCACCAAGAGGGCCTCAAGGGCCCAAAGGCACAAAGGTAGCCAATAAGTGACGTTTTACCCCTAAAAGACTTTTTATATATTTAGTTACTTAATGTGCTTAATAATCTGTAATGCTGGAGCCAAATAATGTTTGGTTCCTGCACTAGTGTAACTGAATTCCTGTTTATTTAATTCCATAACTGAAATATTAACAGAAAATACTAACCTCGGTCTCTGAATAATGTTTTTTTGGTTAACTTTTCATGGTGACCACATGCTTTTTTTAATGAAAAACAATGCCCTCAAATAACCTCTCTGTTATTTTACAGAAAGAATTGGTCTGAAACTATTTTAAAGCAATGCACTGCTGTGTAATTCTCACGTTTTGCTGCTTTACTGTGCACAGGGTGACCGTGGCTTTCCAGGACCTGCTGGACTTACGGTGAGTTTTACGAGAACATCACAGTAAGGAAATTCCTGCTGCAAATCCATCAGTTATGTATGTTATTACATTGAATATAAATGTGTGTTTGTTTATTTCAGGGTCCAATAGGACCTCTTGGACAAAAAGGAGAATATGGTTTCCCCGGGCGACCGGTGAGTAATTTTGTTTATTTGATTATTTTATTATTAGGATATGAATGCCCCATCTATAGGTTAAAAGTGTTCTGAACTTGCACATGAAAGTCAAGGAAAACACAGAACCGCTGGAACAATGTGTCATGTTTTTAGCGTACTGATTTTTTCCCTAACTAGTCATAATGGAAAATGACAAGTTGCTTGGGGGTTTTCTTCTTTTGAGGCACTTTTAAATATAAGAAGTACATTCATACAGCTCTCATTTCTGTGCCTTTAAACACTCTTCTCCCTATCATGCATGCACTCAATAGATTCTGTTCAGTGTTTGGGAAAACCTCTTGAGCCACAAGTACTGAAGCCTTTCCGTTCTTCCCTCCCTGTAGGGGCGACCTGGTATCCCTGGGAGAAAAGGTGACAGAGGAGATTCTGTTGGCCTACCGGTAAGAGAATAAAGGCAAGAAGAGATTGCAGAGAAAGAGCATTATTTTACACTTAAATCACCCATCAGTAGTATACTGTTGCATTTAAGCATCACATTGTGAATCATGCTACAGCTAGTACATCTGGCTATAGTCTGTGGCGCAACTATTGAAACTTCCCTGTATAAGCATTGGATGGGTAGTGCACATCTCAGCAGCAAAAACCCAGCACCAAGCATCAGTGACAAGGAATTACATTGACTGAGTCAGATAAGGCTTCTATTTTTTAATGATTGATTCATCGATTGATCAATTGATCGTAAAAAAGGAGCTGTGGTCAAAGTGGGTTGCTAAGTTGCTTGCAGCTTCACAGCTGTTGTGAGCAGGCTGGAGGAGCTTCAATAAATCCCATATACTGTATGAAACATCTGATATGTCCAAGAGAGAATAAGTCGAGGTTGATGTCGTGGCCTGTCTAAACTAATCCTCAATATACATTCACACACCAAGACTCAGACATAAGCACAGACATAGGCACACCGCTTTGACATGTAATCATTGTAATCATTTTTTTGAATTGTCATTATCAGTCTTCTATGGGAACAAGTGTGTTCGTAGCGACACCATATTTGTTACAAAGTGTTTTGTTCTCTCTGTCTCAGGGACCTCCAGGTCCTCCCGGCCCACCTGGACTTCCAGGAAGAATTCTTGGTCTGAATGGAGTAAGTATGACTCAAAGATGCACAACATATCAGTCACTGGTGTATTTTCTGGCCAGTTTATAAGGCAGTCGCACTTCCTTCATTAATTGCATCTCATAATCCAGAGAATAGCTGGGGAGTGGCAACATTTTTGTCCCTATGTGTTACTGTTCTCACATCTCACACATGTGCAGACAGGGACAGAAGAAGAGAGTACACGATGACTTCAGTGGACAGCAAAAGTATTAGCTCTGACTAGGTGTCCATTTTCATGTCTTTTTATGTTTAATACCAGTTAATATAACCAGCAAGAACTGACAATATGCAAGCCAAAACTACCAAATCTTACATGGTTTTTTACACAATTCCTAACACGGGATTCACTCAGTGGTTTTAGTCACCACCTTAAAGGATAATGTCTGCTGTATATGTCTGGCCAAGCTAAGTACACTGCCAGCAAAGGAGTACACAGACCACTGAATTGTCATGACTAGAAGTTACGAGGTCTATCCAGCTTGTTGACATTTTTACTATATGCTGCCAAAATGTGTATTTTAGAAGGTTTTAAGCAGCCGATTAGTCTCTATATATAAAACGTGGTGATCAAAAGTATACAAAATGTCTTGGCTTCGAAACAGTATTTAGGGAAAACATGACTAATGCTCATGTACGGGTTATGATTGTGACTCATTTTAAATGGTGGGTGATTGACTTGTAGTCTGATTCCGCTGCTTTTCTTTGAATCTTAAAGACAGTGTTCCCGGTGCGCCCCAGACCGCAATGCAAAATGCGACGAGTAAGTCTGAGTCGGACCATCTGATTGGTTCATTTCAGTTGGAAATCAGACCATCTGGTGGCTCTGTTGGTGTGTGGGTGTCACAGCATGGCAGCTCTCTGGTGTGGGCTAAAATCCATTCCCCATTTCCTCTTTGTGTTTTTCTTCCCTTCATCTTGTCCTTCTTTGCTCTCCTAATGGTCTTTGAAAAGGCAACATGAATGTGGAACTGGCCCTAATTCATCTGGCTTTAACATATGTTGTGCATATGATGAATATCTAGATTACCAAAAACAAAACTTAACATTTTCGTCAAATTACCCAGAGGCCAATTCATGTATTTCAGTACCATCAGTGCCTCTTACTCCATTTATACTTCAATCCAATCTTTCCACTCAGCACAAATGCTGATATGCCAGGTGTTAAAGAGGGGGCGGGGTCTAAATTCTGCTTGCCTTATCTGTTTTTCCGCTAATCATCATCTCAGGAAGAGGATGCTGTGTAAGCCTTTGAAAGGAGAAGGAAATAGACATCCTTTTACTACATGTAGATCAGAATTGTTTCAATCAATTGAAAACACAGTTTGTTTTGTTTTTGAAAATGTGGTTTATAAAAAGCATTCACTTCTATTTTTTAACAACCTCTTTCTGATTGTAATGATAAATCCATCTCTGATCTACACGTTCTCAGGCAGATAAACAAGGTTCATGGCCCGTTCAGTACCTTCTGACATGGTGCTGGTGTTTGGTTTGGTTCAGCCTTCTTTAGACATGGTGGACTAAAAACACCACGATGACTGCTCGGCTAAACTGGAATTAGAAATGGTTTTCAGGTAGTGGATGATGTGCAGTAACAGGACGTTCTCTGTGTAAATTGGCTCTCTGGCATCTGTCAGAGGTCTTCAAGTTGACTTTTGGTAAAAAGTCATCCTTCAATGAAAAGCTTAAATTCGCCATCATTTTTACATCATCCTTTTATAACAGGTTGCTTGCTTGAACCTTAATCCTACATTTTTAACCCAGGATGAGTGCTGCAGCCTATAGCATGCATCCCTTGTATTTAACAGGTGTTTTTGTAATCCTGACAATAACTTTTATCTTTGATCTTCTTGTCTTTTTTACAATAACCCATTGTTTTTATCATAGTCTCTGATTGGGACTTTTGACTTTGCAAATGAACTTTCTGATGTTCACTTGTTTGTTCTGTTGTGTAACTTGACTGTAAATGTGTATAAAGGCCAGCTTCCCAACACAAATCTTATCTTAATGACGATGTTTTTGTGTATAGGAGTCAATAACAAGGGGACATTCCACTGGACCTAAAGGAGACAAAGGAGATGAGGGATTACCTGGGGAGCCAGGAACACCTGGTGAGGTCTTAAAATGACATGATAGTGGACACATGATAGTTTTCCTTATTATCTGGCATACAAATATTGTGACAGTGGTGGAAGCTCATTTTAAACATCGTCACTGTATCACGAGGTCAATGTATATGGAAGTTATTTCGATCAGCCCACAGCTGACATTTCACTCCACATTTTCTGCTGCTAGCTCTGTGTGATTCAATGTGTGTAATTTTTCTTCTTAGGGCTCACTGTTCCAGATGGAAATGTGGTAAGTACTTACTTACAGCACATAATACAAAAAACAAAGTACACATGCTTTAAATTCTACAGTTTTGCATATCAGGACAATTTATAAAAATAATCTGATCCCTAGCAGAACTTGACATTTTGTAAATATTCCTTGATTAGGAAGATGTGGGTAAGAAGTAATAACTTTTCAAAGTATTTTAAATGTATAACTTCTCAGCTATAACAACTTTAAACTATAAAACTAAGCTAATAGGGGCCACGTGAGAATATTTTTTTTTCCTCTTTTGATCTCTCAGGGGACTAAAGGCGATCAGGGATACAAAGGTCAGAAGGGAGAGAAAGGGAACACCGGCCTGCCTGGTACTCCGGGGATGCCAGGGAGGTCAGGACTTGTGGTAAGTTAAGCTATGTGGTTAAAACAATATTATAGAACAGGAGGTTATTTAAAAATATATTTTAAAATGATTATTTGTAAAAGCTGGATCTTCTAGCCAGAACTGTCCAGATTAAAAAATACCACTCTTATATAACGTATTGAATTAGTCTGCTGCTTCTCTAGGGTCCGAAAGGTGACTCCATTGTTGGTCCAATGGGTCCTACGGGTTCTCCTGGTCAGCCTGGACCTCCAGGATTTGGACGGCCTGGACCTCAAGGTCCCCCTGGCCCTCCTGGCCCCCCAGGACCACCCCCTCCATACGGATCAAGTATGTGTGTCTATAAAGGAAAAACAAGTACCAAGACACAGCGTGTACTATATGTGAATTGATTTTATGAGTTAAAAGTAATTCCCATGTGTTGTCATCAGCTGTCAGTATCCCCGGCCCTCCTGGTCCTCCCGGTCCACCAGGCTCTCCAGGATATGCAAACTCTGTAAGAAACTGCTGAGGTGTAACCATACTGGAAATAAATGGAGAACCAAACGATTCGATAACATTTCAAAGTGTCATCACCGATGCTCTGATGGTTTGTGTTCAGGTAGCCAACTATAAGACGATCCATGCCCTCACCCAAGAGGCACACCATGCTGCTGAAGGTACCTTGGCATATGTGTCTGAAAGGGGAGGCGAGCTGTATGTCAGAGCACGCAATGGCTGGCACAAGATCCAGGTGTGTAAGTCGAGACCAGAAAGACTCAATATCTTTCAGGATACAATATCCTCTTTGAGATCATCATCTGCTGTGGAGCTTCTATTTTCAAATCACTGTCCAAACGAATGAATATGTCCTCTTGTACTGTAGAATTTTCACCACACGTCTCGAGCATGTGCAAACAGCAACATCAAATTCTCCTTCAAACTGACTAGAACTTCATGTAAACAGCAGCATTTAGTGGTATAGCCTAGAGTTTCCAAACCTGAAGGTGGCATTTCAGGCCAACAATGGGAGCAGAAAGTAACTAATGGTTCCTCTGGATTACCGACAGACAGAGATGATGGGCATCATGATAGCAATGATCAACTTTGAGTATTAACCCAGGATTTCTGCTTCAGACTGTGTGTGTTCAGTATTACATATATGTTTTTTCTTTTGTTTTGTTTATTCAATTAATTTATTATTTTTTTAACTTGTCTTTACTCGTGTTTTTACTTGTGTGTTATTTGTTCCTACCATTTGCACAAATGTTTACTGAAAGGACTTTGCAATAATTGATTTAACTGAATAACTGAAGTGCTATGTCGAAAATACTGGACTGGACATCATTTTATATCAAATACAAATATTACTGTATTCCTGTCTTTGGATTTCACCAGTATGTCGTATTAACGTTGGTGGTAGTTCGTGCTCCATTGACCTCAACAGTAAACTGCAGTAATTCTGTTGCCCCAATAACTGAAACGACCCGTGTGTTTTATGTCTGTCAGCTCGGAGAGTTGATCCATTATGAACCTTCATCAGACACATCTCAGTCCCTCAGCAGACCCGGAGAATGGAGTAGAGCCCACAGCCAGGTTCAAACACAAATACGCACACACTGCAACCTGACTGAACAGAACTTTGAAAATAACTTTAAACATTTTTTGAATTCAAAGTTGTTGTTTTTTTTTTTAAAAACACACTTATCCTTAACTTTTTTGTTGAACAGGAGCTGCAGGAGGGAAGCAGAGGATATCAGCCCAGTTATAACCTGCTACCACAGAATTTCAATGCAGTCTCTGGGGTGAGTCCAAAAACATATTAGGCATATTTATCGCAAATGAAACTCAATTCCAAACCCAGACGGTGAAAATAATTTGGCTCAACATAGGCCTTTCAGATTTTATATTTCATCTGTAATGAAGCGCACGTCACGTTTGAATGAGAATACTTTCTCCTAATCTTCGTGCTCTATTTCTCTTTCGCCTAGCTTCATCTCGTAGCACTGAATGGCCCGCTCAAAGGAGATATGCGTGGCATCCGCGGAGCAGACTTCCAGTGTTACCAACAGGCGCGCGCCGTGGGGCTCACCTCCACATACAGAGCCTTCCTGTCATCACACCTTCAGGACCTGGCAACCATTGTCAGAAAGGCTGACCGCAATGACATGCCCGTGGTTAATCTGAGGGTGAGCAGAAGTTTAATGTTTTCATAGCACTACATCATGCGTGATGCAGCAGAGGGTTTATTTTCCAGCATGTTATTTCTCTGAGTGTATTTTCAGTATCAAATAATACTTCAAAGTTCTCAGTGAAACTGAAAATGGAGAGAGTAAAAGGGAGTGGCACTTTTAAAATATAGAGAACAATAAAATATGTCTTTATAAGTAGTGTAAGAAGAGAAATTTAATATTGCCAGTTTCCTTCCTTACTTCCTTGTTCCACTGCACCTACATTTTTAGTAGTAGTATTTTTAGGTATCAGAAATTAGACCCAAATTCAAAAGAATTACATGGTAATTACATGGATATCAAACCTTAACCCTGAGTGCATTATGTGGTTAACACGTTATTTTTAACAGCTAGCATCTTCTTAAGCAAGTTCTTTCCCCCTGTCCTGCCCTCAGGGTCAAGTGTTGTTCAATAGTTGGATGTCCATCTTCTCTGGGAACGGAGGCGTGTTTGACCCGTCCACACCCATCTACTCCTTTGATGGACGCAATATAATGAGTGACTCAGCGTGGTAAGTGGGTGGGGGCAAGTAGGGGAAAGTGTGTGTGGCAAAGGAATGAAAAATGATGCCATTTGCCAAAATGATGATTTTAGGTGTTCCAGTTGGGCTAAAATGCTGAATAGAAAGATTTTTTTTATGACTGATAGGCCATAAATTTTATGTTCATGTGGACAGCAGCTCTCACTCAGCTGGACAGTGGTACTGGCAAATGCATTTATGAGCACTTTATAAGCATTTATGAGAACATGATGGAAGATGGAGAGATTTCTTCTTCTTTTTTTGAGAGTGAAAATAGAGTTTTCTCAGTCAGTTGGCAAATTGATCAGAAATACCAAAATCCTGCTCCATTCCTCAAGTCACAGAAGGTTCTGGTAATATCTAGCTTTATTGCCAGCCTGCATAAATTCTCTTGTTTCTTGAAAAGTGCTGCGGGGCCTGAGATTTTCTAACATAGATATTTTTCTAGGAAATTGAAACTGGTGACAGACAGGATTGATCTCAAATGTATGCATGCCAGGGGTAGGAGTGCTGCAGTTTATCATTTCAAGGTCGTCTACTGCAGTTGTTCTGGTACCTTATGTTACCAGAACAACTTACCTTAAATGTTTCTGATGATTTTATAGTCTCAGTCAGTAGCCTCAAGTTGCTTTTAACACAACGTGATGTTAATTTTGTAAATTATAGTCCTATTTAGAGTTATGAAAGGGTAATAAAACCAGGTAAGCTTTAGGTTGGACTTGACTATTCATGAGTGACGTCATGACGGTCACGTCCATCTCTCATATATAGTCACAGGCATTTTTAATTAAAGGTACAGTCAGTCATTTGAGTTTATTTAATAGAAAAAGCTGTTGTTCTGATAAACATACAGCTATTAGTGTGTCTTCAAACAAATGAATTCATTCTCATAAACGTAGAAATAATCCACAAAAAATACACAAGGGTGGGTGCCAGTTTGTGAAAGCAGCCATGTAGCCCATCTTCTTAAATACAATGGCTGAGATGGACATTGCCGTTCCACCTAATTGTGTTTTACGCATGTGATTGGAGACCAGCCACATATGTAGTATGCCAGCCAAGAAGAAAGAACTCGTAGGCAAATTTGAATTGCTTATTTACACCCAATATTTTCAGAATTACTTAAACGTCTGACCCTCCTGTCTTCAGGCAGCTGCCAAGAACCAGCTAAACACCCAGTTATAAATGTTATGAAGAATGTTATGCTCGAATGTCCCAAAAATCAGTTCTCTTCTGATAAACAGTTTGGTTACAATTTTCACATCACATACGGGTTTATTCAATAAGGGTCAGAGGCCAACAGTGTTAGATCCACTTAAAGGAAAGTTTCACTAATGCCGGCTAACAGCAGCTAACTGCAGCTAACAGCAACAAACTCACCTCAGTTTCCCAGTCACTGGTCAGAAATTAGCTTGCGTCAGACTCCTTTCACAAAGTTTTATAGCCTAGAAGTGGATGTTTCTCACCACAGCTGAGGTAAACGGGGGACCAACAGCCTTCTCCAGATAGCAAAAGACCAGTCCAGAGACATCTTGCTATCTGCATACGCGTATCTGTTTTCTAATTCTGATTTACAGTAATGAAACATCCACAGCCATTTAAGAGTCTAAATGTAATGTTTTTGACTGACTAAAATCTTTGTCCTACAGCAGCCACCATAGCTAGGATTATGCACTTGAATTGGGAAGGGTAAGAAAGTAGAATTCATTTGACCGCAATCTACTGACATCTAGTGGGGAGATTTTTCACACTTTAACAAGCAACAAACCCCGGCCACAGTGAGCAATTTTCATTTTTGAATTAGATCAGATTTGATGAATTCATGGACCAAAGACAGAAATGTCTTTTTTCCCACTCTCACTAATCTGTGCCATGTCACTAAGAAGCACAGAAGAGCAAAGACATGTGTTGCATTAGCTAGCCTGACAATCTTAAGAGTCAGGAAAGAGTGATATTCAAAATGATAGCTTTAGTTGTTGAGTTATGAGCTCATAAGGAGTAACTCTTGGATTCAGTTTGGTCCTAATAACACCCGAATGGGAAGGTTCTTATCATGCACTACATAGAGACAGAGCACCAGGAGGTGATACACCTGTCTAATTTTAGATAATGAGGAGACAGGAGTAGCAAAAATTTGAATTGTTGTATTACAGTACATCTTAAAGTGCAAAGAAAATATTAACTAGAGCTGCCCAGTAAGTTAAGTTCAATATTTCCTTGTAAAGAAAAATAGTGGTCAGTTTTCCAGCTGGACAGGCAAAACCATGTGGAGAACTCAGACACAAGAATGTGCAAACTTCACGCAGACAGGCTCTTCCTGCTGTGAACTGCCTTCAAAGAAGTAACTGGAGTGGACTGCACTCGACCTCAATGCCCTTGTCTTCCGTTCGTCCATCCCTCCACCTCTCATCCTACCTTTCTTTACCTAAACTGCTAGAGTACGGGGACAGTCTGTGTAAAACCCACACTAAGTCTCTGTCCTTTTTCCCCACAGGCCAGAGAAGCTGGTTTGGCATGGCTCCAGCACCACGGGCATCCGCCTGACTAATAACTACTGCGAGGCCTGGAGGACAGCGGACATGGCGGTGACGGGTCAGGTTGCCCTGCTGCAGACAGGACGACTGTTAGGACAGCACGTGCGCTCCTGCTCCAACCACTACATAGTGCTGTGTATAGAGAACACATATGTGGGCAACATGCATCAAAGGAGGAACTGAGCAAACAAACACACACACACATAAACACATGCAGGCATGATCTAAGTAGAAGATGTGACACATCGATGGGAAACACATGCGGGCACATACGCACATAATGATGTACTTCAGCTCCCACATGTAAACACACAGAGAAACACTCCCACACTAACATGCACACACATTTAAAGAGGACTTATCATACTCATTTCCAGCTCCATATTTTTATTCTTGGACTGTGCTAGAGAAACTTTGCTTTATTCACAATTCAAAATAATCCTTATTTATCTTATACTGAGGAAGCACTTCAGTGCAGCCATATCCCTTCTAAGAAGTTTTTTTCTGATTGGCTGCAACTCGTAAACACAATTTGAGAGTTCAGTCTGAACTGTGATACGACCATATAAGGGATATCTTCTCAAATTCATTAAAAGGCCCAGAGACTGAGCCTTTGGCCTCATTGTTTGAAACTTTGGTCATCCTTGTAACAACAAAACTATGATCGAATTATGATTAAAAATATGCCAAAAAAGGAAGAGCAGTAGGTCCTCTTTAAGTTTCCTTTGTATTGGTTGTTTAGTTCCCACTTGAAGCCGGATTTAAGCCTGCGGGTCTTACATGTCTGTCCGTGTCTAGATTTTTCTTATTTCTAGTCACTAAAAATATGTAAGAGCACAGCATGTCATCTCAGAGAACCGAGTACCTAAAGGGCCATGTCAGTGTTTTTGCACCGTGTCCTCTATGCTGATTTTTCAAAGGTTGTGTGTAGAAAAACAGCGCAATACAATGGCCTGAAAAGTTGTTAGCTGTTATGTGATCTATGGCGAATGGGCTGAATTTTGCAAAAACTCTGGTATGGTCTATTAAGTCTCTTCCTTCTTCCTTTGTGTTAATCTTAGTTTTGATTTTTCAGTCTTTTTTTTTGTGTGAAATTTCCACCTCA
>VOQK01010193.1:58624-72682 GCA_015052645.1 Benitochromis conjunctus | reverse complement strand
AGTTGGAGCCCCTCCTCATCCTTTTCTTCTTCTTCTTCTTCTCCTTCTTTGATGCAACCCTATAAATTTGGAGTATCCCTTTGGCCTCTCCCCTTTTCTACAATTCCCCTGTGAGAGAGGTTGGTGTCATTTCTTTTCCAACACTGTACAACACACATATACTGTATATATAGGCACCCTGCTGTTTCTGATTATCTGTTTTTAGTTAAATTATTGTCATCATTATGTCTGTCTTTACAAGATGTTATAAATGTGTAGTAGGTGTGTGCCGCATATGTGTTATAGGCACCATTAATGCTAGCATGAATAGATAATTCTTGCTAGCTTGGAGGTTGTGGTGGGTTAAGCTAACCCTCATCCCAACTGTTTGTATTTGGTTGTAGGAGCTGGAGCGGGCAAGGTCTTGGAGGTCTTTCCTTCTTTCTTTTTACATTTTCATGGTCAGAAACAACGCAGGAACACACCAGATACATAGACAAAACATTTGAAAAACTAAAGATTGTTTTAATATTAATCGTTCTGTTCCTTCAAATCATAAAATTAAAACTACAGCTCAGTCTAATCTCTGAAGGGTCATTATGTGCTCATTTAATTCTCTGCTGTGTTGGAGTGTAAAGAAATACATTCAGAAAACATTTGCCCGTTGGCCAAGGCCAAGATTTTTTATAAAACAAAACCTCATATGAAAGACACTTTTAAATCAAACCTCATGAGATAATAGAAGCAATAGAGTCTAAAATCATTCTACGTGCATTACAATATACATTAAAAACCTCAAAATGATTGGTATTTTTCTCTGATTCAACTCTAAAAATACTTTAAACTTGCCAAATGTTTTCACTCTTCACGCTATGTTCAGCCGCTCCCTTGTCACAAGGCGTCACAGCGTGTAGCTCCATATATTATCAGAGTTTTAAGACTGGACGCCTTTCCTGATGCAAACACAAAAGGGATTTGTGTCTCTGCCTGAAACCGAATGAGCAACATTTTGCTTGCCAAGAAAATATGCAAATCACCACAATATAGGCCAGACACACAAGAATATCAGTGTACTTTAATAGAAACCCTGCAGTACTTACCGACTTCAGACTTACAGCCATTTTATCGGACCAAACTGGACCCTTCTTTGGGCCTGCTGTGGTTCCTGGGCCACATGTTTGACACCCGTGTCCTACGAGGTTTTCTTGTACAAAACCTCTGTGACCACAGATCAGCTCTCTGACTCTTTCCACCATTGTTTTCCTTCTCCACCGAGGATTGCAACATCCACACCCACAATCACTTTTCTTCTTGCTTTACCAAAATAACATCAGCCACGCCGTCTATCATCCAGCAATAACTCCGTCATCGAGAGGCGCCCATCCAGCACCATCTGTTCATACACGCTGACAGTGACAACACTGGTCATTAATATTAAACACTGACTTTATTTGTTGTGATAGTAAATAGTTTAGGACATGCAGGTAATGTTACAGACGTGCCTTTCAGCGCCTCGCGCGTCTGTCTTGTCTGTGTCTGTGCAGTTTAGCTAATGTTCAGGACAGTGAGTGCAGGAATAACAGCTGCTGTAGCTCGTTTATTTTCCTACACCTTACCTGCAGCCATCACAGCCTGGGCTCAAGTATAACTCCGTTATATGTTTGCATTCTTCTGCTGGTTTTGAAACCCTCTACTTTACATAAGAGCATTAACCCCTGTGGGCTGTCTTTATATATGAACCAGACAGTCACGCAGCAGGACGGGTTATGGCCTTGAAGTGGAGCTGCAAAGTCCTCTTTCCCAACCCATTGCTTCTCCCCCTGCTGTGTCTTTGCCCTCCGATGCGCCTGGCAGACTCTCGTGCTTTTCATGAAGCCTCTACAGAGTCCACAGCCATGCTTACTGAGGCTCTACTGTCCCCTCGCACTTTAAAAACTAACATCTGCACAACTTCACTCTCACACGTGCGCACACACATCAGTGTGTTGACTTAGCCCATCTGGTCCTGATTGTGGCGAGATGATTGAGATATTTGTCGTAGCTCGTTTGCGGGGGTGTAGCGGTGACCCGGTAGGCTAACTGAGACACACGGTCATGTGTGTATATGTTGTAGATGGATTTACTCACATGCACCCACTCACTCATTCGCTTACACACACCAACACACATTTGCACACACAGGCATTCAGACATATTTTCAGTGCTGGGGATGTAACACACAGCAGACAGTTAAAAGGTCATTAAACTCTAATATTTAGGTTAGTGACACAGTGGAGGGTTTCATTAAACAGACAGAGAGCTGTGATGCACTGCGTGTCAAACAGGAAGCTTTTCTTTTGTTTTCCTTCTTCTTTTCTTATCTATTCCTATCATGTGGGTATTTGTTTTGCAGCTGGAGTCATCAGTGAGTTATCCTTTCTGCAAGTAAACGGTGGTCCAAATTTCTTAGAAAAGTTACTAATACTGGAATTTCTTTACCATATTGGAAGTGTGGCTATAGAGACATCCTGCCTGTTCAGACTAACACAGTGCCATGAAATTTGGCACAGACGGGAACGTTGTACTCAGAGTGAATGGCATCATTTTCTGGCCTCAAGCAAAGCTTTTTGTATAAATCATATACCTTTATTTACTCTGTATTTACTCAGAAGAACCCACAGTTCATAGCAGAGTCTCGGCTGAGAGGCTACCACATTGTGCAAACGTCTTCAGCTTATGCATGTGTATTCAGTCTGTTTGGATGGTTTACCATTTTGCATGCAGTTTTGAAAACTTGTGTTTTCAAAACACACCGTTATTCTTGTTTTGCTGCATGATGGTGCTGAGCATCTGCTCGTGCAGTTCTTTGTTACTTCCATCTGAGCTCCTTGGCCATGCTTGTCTTCAGTGCATGTAGGATCCTCTAACTTGTGTCAAAATGGTGACCCTTTATCTTAAATTGCATTTAGGGAGAAGTCAAAGTCATGGGGATGCACACCTGTAGAGTAGAGCAGATTGTTAGTGAGGATTGGATCCCGCAGTAGAACCCTGTGGTGACGGTCTCTCACAACCCCGTGAAAAAAAACTACCGGCTTTTTCCTTCATGTGCTCCAAACCTGTCATGACTCAAAACATGAACATGTTGAGTCAGTGTGGCACAGGATGTGTTTTGGTGCAAGTTTGAGGTCCGTGGTGAACTACAGCCGAGCTGGAAGCATTTCAGAGGTGCACAAAGAGCTGAACTTGAAGGGGAGAAGTTATAAAGTTGTTTCTGCTGAAATATGTATGTGTGTAAGAAATTGGTCCAGTAGATGACAGTGGTCTTTTTGGGGTGTTTGACACTGAAGAAAAAAACATGCATAAAAAATCCTCGTGAGCACCAAAATTGGTTGCGACTGTAGCCTGAAGACATTACTGAGTATCAGCATCGCTGCACCACAATCTGTGCTGTTTGTGTCCCATGCCTGGTGCAGTCTTTTTGTTGGTGTCCTGTGGGAACAAGATTCAAAATAACAGGACTAATCTGGCCCCACATCACCACATTCCCACTCCTACCTCTTTCATAATTTTAGACTTCCCATGAAAAGAATTAAAAGACACTCAGGCTCAAATAGAGAAAATGAAAGTTAAAAATGCATCTGTTTTTCATTCAGTTTTCCTTTCTACAAACTGAGCACTGGAACATGAACTGTGTGTTCAAGCACATCCATAAATGTGTGCTCTAACAAAGATATCAATACAACACAAGGGTCACTTAAAGACAGTCTTGGACAAAGTTTGAGTGATTTAAAAACTACTGACAATCACATCAAACACATTTAGACACTTGTGGCTTGCATACATTCCCTCCACGATATTTTTGAAGGCCTGACAAATTTTGCAGACAGCCAACACAAACACATAACAGTTTGTTAAAAAGGGCTCAAGCGAATGTTATCCACTGGAGATTTTTCCATTGCACTCTTTGCCTTGTACCGAAGCAACTGTGAGGTCCACGTCAGATTTAAAAGAAACCACAGTGACCCTGATGAATCCATGATAAAAGTTAGCTTCTGATGCTCGGGGATATCGCTCATACAGTTTGGTGGTTCCAGGTGTGTCACCAAACAAAAGTACGGACTTGAAAATGACAGCATCATTTGCGTCCCGCCTGATTACACGAAAAATCTTGACCTTAACTCAAGATAAAACTGAGGTGTGATATTTTGACACCTGAAAGCTCATGACGAGTCCCACTTTGGATATGTAGGTGGCCACAAATCTATTTAGACTCAAACATGCTTTAGAGATTATTGCTGGGATTACATAATTTCATTTTCTACATGATAATTTCCTCAGATGTGACACATCAGAGGCGTGTTCTCGCTGTGACTCATTGTCTTTTCATCCTCAGATGTCCTTTGGCGGCGGTTCATTTTGCAGTATACAAAGTTATTGTTGCAAATAGGACTAAAGCAGCCTGGCTGAAAAGCCTGTGACTCTGAACCACCCTCACTTCTCCATCTTCCTCATACAGACTTTTTCTATCTCCTAGTGGCCAAAACAAACACCCACAAAAGGCTCTTAGCGATGAAGATGATGTCCTAAATGAAGTATGTGCGCTTTAAGAAAAAAGCCTCTAAAGTTTGCAGACATTCTAAAACATTTTGATATTTTGCTTTTGTGTCAGTGAATGTGGAGACCTGCGATGTTCCTGCCACTGACAGCAGTATTGGCTTATAAAAGTCAGGAGCTGTTATCAGGAAGTGTAGGTGCAGGGATGAAGGTGGAGCATTGAACTGGATTCTGGATAAACTGCAAGGTTCAAATCAGAGTTCAGATGTGTATTTTTAAATTTGTGTCAGGGACGTGGTGAAGTTAGAACTTCATGTTAGGGGGCTCTTCAAATTATTAAGTCCAATTGTAAAAGTCACACTTTATAACCTACCAGTCCTGTAATCGTGAGGGTGTTATCGTATATTCCCTTAGAGGACCATGTGCAAAGCATCTTCTCGCTGCTCTGGTGTTTTTGAAAGCACCTGTCAGGAGATGTGCTAAGGATGGAACATATGAGGCGTGGGGAATGAAAACAGCACGCTGTGTTTTTTACAGCTTTGGACAGGTGAAAAAACACGGCAGCACTTACAGATGATTAGCAACTGACAGGAAGACAAGAATGCCTTAAAGTGCGTGTGGTTAGTGGGACACATGAGGCATATGAGTTCAATGGAAAACATATTAATGAGGTATGTAGTGAGTCTGGAGGTTTCATCATGTGGTAGCTTTCACAGCTCCACTTTTACAAGAACACGGCTCAAAATGTGCCTTTAGGGGGTGACAACAATAATCACCACGGGTCCACGTACAGTAAAGTCAAGTCTGTTATTTGTAAAAGTAATAGGAGCTGACTGAAAGTCGTTTCCAGTCTGGGTACATGAACTGACTGACATATGTGTGGTATAAATGAGAAATACAGTGAGAGAATTTTAGAACATGATAACCGTAACCTCAGACTAAGCTAAAAGAAAGAAAGGGAAAAGAGGAGGATATGAAAAAATTAAAAGATGCCAAATAGAATAAATATAAAGTAAATAAAAGAATGCATCATTTTATTATTTCCTCTTTACTGAGGTAAATAATATCCATCTATTCATCAGTTTTCTTATCCACCAGGGGAGGCTGGTGTCTAAGCTCATAACAACAAGGAATACTTTATTTATTCTAAAAGCTGGGAACGTCGCTGTTAGAGTGAGAGGTGGGGTACATCATGGTTACCAGTCCAACAAAAGGACCAACACGTTTACACTGAGTTCACAATGTAAAATCTCCAGACAACCTAACACGCGTGTCTTTGGACTGTGGGAGGCCGAACGGAGAACCCGGACGAAACCCACGCAGACACGACGGATTCAAACAGACAGACTCCAGACTCAAACTCTGTACAATGACGGTGCCAACAACCGCAGTCCCGTGCTAACAACCGCAGTCCCGTGCCAACAACCGCAGTCCCGTGCCAACAACCGCAGTCCCGTGCCAACCAACGCCCCATAAACAGAGACATGATTTTACTTTGACATAATAAAATTAAAAAATATAGCTTTGGTTCTGGTTAAATTCCTCTGTGAATATACTTATTAATTATTTAGCAGCAGCAATTTTCAGTTGAGCTTGTGGGAGGCGGCTGTTCTTAAGGAAGCATCGGGCTCTTTGTTTGGGAAGCTCACACTGGATGTGTTCAACCTTATTGGTCAGATGTTCTCAGGCACAGTATGGACTGAAAGTAACCCCTTAATTTGGAAAGTATGTTATTATTACTGTCACATAATTTTAATTTGTGTAAAAATAAAATTTCTACATTATAGTAGTGCAAAGTAGAAGTATTTGAACAGTTTTATGTTGCAGCTTCCTCAGAGGTTTGCAGAAGATCCTGACTGGCTGGTCTCTTTTACTTCCAGTGAGTAAATAAGGTGCAGAATATTTTATGCTAAGTACAAATATCAGATTATACAGTAGTCAGTTGTTTGAATGGTATGAGGTTCTGGAAAGACAACAAAACACATTGAATAGAGCTATCTTGACCACATGTCTCTTTGCGTTGATGGCTTTCATGCTGAAGGCTTTGAAGTAAAGCAAACCTGTTTAAAAAATGAAATATGGCCCATAGATGAGTGTTTTTTTAAATCTAGGATTGATTATTGCAGTTAAACTGTCATGTTTTTACACACATGCAGGGGAAACTTTGTTTCCTCTTAACAGCAATTATAATTTTTAACTTTGTCATGTAGCTATATTTTTGAATTCTTTGCTTTGCCCCCCACCAAGTCCTAATCTGATTGTTTTGTCCTTATCTGCATTGTGTCCTGACACTGTGGAACTTCATAAGGAAATTAAATTCTGTCCAGACTACCTTTAGGGATTCCTGTCTGTATCAGAAAGACCAGCATTAAAGCAGGTGTCACACCTCAGGCACAACAACTGAAATAGCTTCACTCAGCAGCTCATCACTGCACAGATCTTCACAAATAAAGAGAGTTTATTTAAATTTTTAAATGTTATGCAGTTATCTAAACAAAAAGTGATGAAGTATCCTGATTATGATCCTCTGCACATGAGACCCTGGAGTCAAGTTCATACATGAGGCATGCACAGAGAGCGCAGAGGGGAAAGAACAAAAGTTGGTGAGTGCACAAAAAGAGGAGCGAGCAAAGGTCGGGTACCATGCAGGCAGATATATTTGCCTACAGCGCAGCAGTCCTCAGAAATGAAGCCTGAGGCTGTTGGCTCGTTCTGCCGGTTTATAAAGTTCTGATTTTCAGCCAAAACATCTGGCCGCTCTAATACTTACAGCACGCTGCAATAATATAACACAATCTGCAAGTGTGCCTTTTTTGTCTCCTGTTCAGCTGGATCAAACTCAGCATGTTTGTCCGAGTCAAAATATATTATTATGTAGGCGAATAGTTGGAAAGATCTAAATTAGGGGAAGGAGCAATCTGCGCTGCAGTCCTGGATGACAACCAAACACTAAACTTAATTATCTAAGTGTCTACTGTTGCTTTTTGTGTGTGTGTCTATGTTTGCGCAGGGTTTACAGTCACTTCTATAGAAATGAAAGCAGACTTTTAATCTCCTCCTGCACTCATAGGTTTCTGTGCTCACATGCTGACAATATGTCCACATTTACACTTGATAATATCTTCATTTTGCTATCCACTGACACCTGCATTCTTATTTCAGCTTCCCGGCCGGTCTGCACACCTTTCCGTCCGTGACCTCAAACAAAAACTCTGCTTTGCAAAGAAAATCTCCCTCCATATAAACAGAAACCAACGGGCGATGTCAGCTAAACGCCTTGACTGGACACTCAGGCAATGTTCAATGTCAAATATTTGCATAACAGGAACTTTTTCGGGCTTGTTAGGTGAATCACTCAAGCTTAAAAAGATTGTGGTCATGGGGAAAGGAACTGTTGAGAAACAGGACATAAAGCCTCAGTTTTGATGGCGAGCTGACCTCCAAACTTCACATTTCACTGCACTCAAACATCACACTGCTTCCTTCCTTGGCACTAAAGATAAACACACAGTTGTTTTTAGCTGTTTGAGCAGAGGGGCGGCTGCAGCCATGTTTCAGCTGAGCTCCGGCCGGTCCCTCAGCGCACCTTCACGTCCTCCGCTGCCAACTCAGATCCCGACACACTCCAGCGACACACGGTGCACTTGTTACCCCAGATCACTATCAGTGCTACTTGCCCGTGCGTCACTGCTGTTATTGGGGCTCTTTGGCGACCCCACCCCCGCGCCCCCACCCACTCTCCTCCCCTCTGTCCCCTGTGAAGTCACCCAGAGGGCCAGATCACAGCAAAGCCAACATGTGGTTTGAGTTAGCGTCTCAGAAACCAGCCCTCCATACGTGGGGTTGTGTGCGTAATCCCAGGGCTCACTGGTCAGGCTCTGCTTGTGTAGTGTATAATTGTGAGCACACAGCTAATTGTGTTTGTGTGTGTGACTGTTTTTATAAATATATGCCACTTTTTGTGAGTCTTAGAAGGAAGTAGTAGTTTGCGTGTGGTTGTATCCTCACACAGGAAGTCAGCATGCTCTGTCTCTGGAGACTGCACAAAACCGAGCCCTAATTTTAAATCTCAAGTGTATTTAGCCGCTCTCTCACACATAGGCAGCATATTTCTGTCCATACTGTGTCTGTTTTCGCCTCTCTGGCTCTGCTGGTTGGACTGTGCAGCAGCAAGGTGGAGGTTTTGGCTTTCATCAAACTTTTATCTGCACGGCATCTCAGGAAGCAGAGCAGGAGGGAGAAATGAACCGACTCGTTCCAGCTATTTTCTCCTTTGCTGATTATTTGATTAAGTTCTCGCTGTGACACAGCATCAGATTTTTCCCCTCTCTCTTTATTCCAGGTTAGCTCGATTTACTCGCTCACACTAAAGTTCCCTCAGAAAGGCCATTTGAATTTGTGACCGCAGCGATAGGCATCTCCCCACTTGTAGAATCATTTTCTGATTGAACAGAGCGACGCTTGTTCAATCTGATTCCGAATTGAAGCAGACTAAACATAATAGCAGTGGAATAACTTTAATTGGTTAGTGAAAATGAGTAATAGTGCCGTCAGCATGCGTGAAGAATGATGAACATGATAAGGTCAATCAAAGAGGATAACATCGGCAGTTGAAGGGAATAAAAGCATGAAAACATAGCACTGCTGAAAATCAGGCAGTACTTATTAAAAATGAATCACCTGTCAGTGTTTAGCAGTCATAACAAGTGAGTTAAAGCCAGAGTCTGGCACTATTAGGTTGGAGCAATTTTCCATTATTTAAAATGAAAGAAAATTATTTATTGACACATAATAAACAGTAAAAGAAACACAATCAGGGGCATAATCTGGGTTATCCATGAGGTGCTTGAAAAACAAGGTGGGGAGGGATCCATGGAAAATCATAATATTTGGCATAAATGCATACGCACTTTTAATGAATAGGGGGTGGCAATGCAAGTAGTAAAACTGGTCATCTGAAAAGTCTGATAATAAGTAACTAAAGCTTAAGATAAATGGCATGAAGTGCAATATTTATGGAATACTGTGAACCAGATGAAGAAAAATAGCACAACATAGAAATACGTAAATAAAGTACATTAAATAAAGTCTTTTAGGAAATGTAATCATTTACATTGCACTACAGGTCCTATCCATGCTCTACCTGGTGATACTGGTCTTAGCTTTTTAAGATTAATGGTACTTTAGCCAAAGGAACTAGGGTCCCCTACATTGTCTTTTGTTGGCATTTGTTTTAGCATTATATCAAAAACTAGTTAATTAGTTGATTTAAGTCTGATCAAAAATCTAATCTTGATCAGGGTTCATGTTTTTTAATCATTTCTTGAATTCCTGGCTTTGCTTAAACTCATTAAAAAAAAACATGTGTTCATATATTTTGTCTGAGCGTGTGCGTAGTGTTTAGGGATCAATGAATATGCTAATTACACCTACCATCTATCGCCACCCAATCACCTGCACGCAATGGCTCATGTATTGATCTTAAAATACTAATAATACATTTTATTTGAGGGCGCCTTTCTAAAAGCTCTGTTCCCCATCGTGATAAGACGAGCAGAAGGATCAGCAAGATGAATGGCAGATGGAGATCATGGTATTTATGGGTATCTATTTGAACAGATGAGGTGATCCTGGGATATTAATGTGTTTTTTGAGACGGCGCATCGAGCTGTTTTTTCAAACCAGGAAAAGTAAATCTGTTTCTCTTAAAAGCCCCAAAAACATTTAAAAAAAATATCTGTGCAAAAATGTGAAAATGAAACAAAATAGAAACAATGATGCCAAACCACAACTAAATATAAACACTACTTAAACCGTTCAAAAATGTCACTATTGGGAATAACAAATTAGGTTTTGCAATGAGACCCCTGCAAGAAAAGTGATCCACACCAGAGCCAAATGTGCTGTGGGCACTCTGGCCTGATCTTTGCTCCGCTGGTAACTGGCCGTCCCACTGGGACCAATCTGTTTGTTGGTCCAGCGGTATATTTATCAACTCCTTCTTCTCAGTGGCACTGATATCCTGAGGACGTGGAGACTGAGGCACGAATGGATGGCTGGATGGATAGATTATTTATTTGTCGGGGGTTGAAGATTACAGCATGGCAGTGCGAGCTGGCATGGGTTGATATTCCCAGAGATGGAGAGACCTGTGTCTTTATATACCAGACCCCCTGACATGTTTGATTAACATGTTTGATTTGGTGAACTTGATATGCTGAGTGGGTGGTTTTCCAGAATAAAACAACTCACTGCTGAACTTGTGGAAAGACTCAGCACAAGTCATTTTATTTTAGTCGTGAGATCAAACTCGCTCATTGGCTTTTCTTCACATACTTGTCTTTTCTGTTTTATTGTCTCTGTGTCTTTTTAACCATGAACACAGCATTGCCCTACACTTGTATGAACACTCGTGGGTACCAGATGGTTGTAGCTGAGACAGACACTCAGCAAATACTGAATAGTATACTGGGATAACACTATAACACCAAAAATTGCAGTTTCCCATTCAGTGCCTCCAAAGAGCAAATCAACAGCCAAAATGAACAAAGTCGTCCACGACAAAGTCAAAGTCTTTAATCCAACAGAAATGTTGTGAAAAGACAAAAGTGAAGTGTTTATGGGAGGAAACTCCAACATCATGAATGTTTTCTGGGCATTATAACAGACTGAAAGTGGGTCACGTTGTTGCCCTCACAGAAAATAATAACATTGGATCCTTTTCTTAACCCATGGCGGAACTTCACGTTATATAAACAAAACGTCCAATATTTTAATTTCCTTTTATTAGTTGGCTTGTCTTTTTCTAGGACGTCTAGGACTAAAATCTGATGGTGTTGCGTTCATGTTTATGTAGAAATGTAGAATATTTCAACTACTCTGGATCCTGTGGGTTGAACATTGGTTGCTCCTCGGGTTGACTCATCCTACAGGGTTTCAGTCATACTGACATCTGGAGAGTCCTGAGGCTGAGTCAGTGGCTTGCATTCTGTGTGCTGTTTCTCTTAAAGCTTTTCCTGAGCTGCTAGCATACTGATCACCACAGCAAACATTCTCACTACTGGAAATACTGGAAGGATTAGTAGTTGAAGGGTAGGAGCTTATAGAGCGTGCAGGATAGAGGAAATGTTGCTCTCTTGCTGTATGGAGAGTCCAGTTTCATTGTACTATTGTACGACTGTGTAAGTATGACTGTGCAATGACAATAAAGAGTTATCTTATGCGCTCGAGTTTGGGTTCACTGATGACATGTTCCCGGCCCAGAAGCCTGCTTTGATGCATCTAACGAACACCACCGTGTTTTATTGGTAGGATACAGTTTTATGTTGGAATGCTGTCTTTTCATTCCAAATCAGAAAATTATAACTAAATTTACTCACAAAACATTGTTCAGCCTTGTTCATGTGACTTCAACAAACTGCAGATGGACATCTTGTTTTTCTCCTTGATGCTCAGTGTCGTCTTGGTTCTGAGACATTAATTTTAGATGCTACATGGTTCACCTGTAATAGCCCTGACGATAACATGCCTCATTCTTGATGGGATGTCTTGAATTAATTTAGTTTGAAGTCAGTCTGTATGAATCCGGGTGGATGAGATGACTGGATTGTGCACTGGATGGATTTCTTTCTGCCTCTTGTGTCTTTAGAGTTTTACTTCTCATCTTCCTCTCATATAACAGACTCTCACACCTTGTGTTTCCCTTTCGTTGAGTACAGTTGGAGAACTTCGTTCAGAAGAACAACAGGCGTGACGTTGCCAACATGCAGTCGCATGTCGTCCACAACCAAACGGCCACGATGCTGGAAATCGGCACAAACCTGCTCACGCACACAGCAGAGCAGACACGCAAGCTCCATGTGGTCGAAGCAAAGGTAAGGAGCTGCCAGTGTGCTGAATGTGTCATCTAAAAACAGACATTTGTGGGTTAATTCTCTGGGGGTTTTTCATCAGGTCCTAAACCACACATCTCAGATAGAGATAAAGCTTCTGGAGAATTCTCTGTCCACCAACAAGCTGGAAAAGGAGCTGTTACTGCAGACTTCAGAGATCAGCCAGCTGCGAGATAAGAACAGGTTAGTTCTTGTTCAGTCAGCGTCTGCGTAGGTGGAAAATTCACCATTAAACCAATTTAAAATCACTCCGAGTAAAGACAAAGGGACACAGGGTTTGTCCTGCCTCAGAATTGGCCTTTGGGGGACATTTGATTAACAAAAACATCTGCTGTGAGTTAATCGCATTAATAAAACCTCGGTTAACAAAACTGGTTAAGAAACAAGAATAATACAGGAAAGGATTGGAAGGCTCTTTGAGTGATGCACAATTTCTTTTTTCTGCACAAGAACAGCTCTGCAATAGTGAAGTTAGCAAAGCACAACATTTAAAAGCAGCTGCCAAGCGGTCATGTGAGACTCAAACCGAGGGACGCCGTACGCTTCTACGACAGAGACATGTCGCAAAGTAGCCACACCTTAAAGCATACCCTCATATAACCTCCTTTCGAACACTCATAAAGACCATAGCTTGCAAAAGGAACATCATATTGTATTCATTAAGACTCCAGCTAGCAGCTGACCCTATAAAGTCACTGAGGTCATAGATCAAGTTAGCCTCAGGGAGGTTTTCCCATGCACTTTTATAAAACGAGACTTCTTTTGGCGTCAGAGAAATTAATCTGGGTTTGAGGCACTTCAGCACTCACTTTACTATCAGAACTGGAAACTATGTTTATCTTTTATATACTATGACCTCATCAGGATCCCAACGTTATATTTTCTCAAAACACAATGAAACCGATTGGATAATATAATGTATGACTGATGAGTTTTTCTAGTGGCTATTAAAAAATCGTTCTTTGCCCTCGTGAAAATAAAGCAATTATTTAATGAAAATGTAGCTGAAATTTATCGAATCAAATGTTCATTTATTAAAATAATACCAGTCACGTAAATTTAATTTGACCAGATTACATTGAATTTAATATTTTACATTTTACTTCTGCAACAAAATTACATATAAAAATTTACATGTAATCCAATTACTTCAAGTCAGCATTTTGGATGTAAATCTTTTTTTGAGTGTTCCTGAAATCAAACAAAGGGGCATTATCTTACAGTTATTTGCACAAAATGTGTAAAGGTTAATATTACAAATCTTACGCTTGATTTTCTAATTTCTCAGAAATAAAATTGGTAAAAAAATGATTTATTTGCTATTTTCTTAATATTAATTTTTGTTAAACAAGGTTTTGACAGACTTAAAGAAAACATTGTGTTTTCTTGTGTTTATTACAGGTGGTCTAATACATTTAATAAGCACTGTATATTCACCTGTTTATAGTTTCTATGTAGTTGGAAGTCAAGTATGAATGTTTAGATGATGTAGTTATATTAGAATAGATAAGGCTTTGTGTGCTGCAGCCCCCTGGGCCTGCTGGGTGACACCCCCCCCCCCCCCCCCCCCCCCCCCCCCCCCCCCCCCCCCCCCCCCCCCCCCCCCCCCCCCCCCCCCCCCCCCCCCCCTCCCCCCCCCCCCCCCCTCATCCAC
>VOQK01010193.1:46122-58604 GCA_015052645.1 Benitochromis conjunctus | reverse complement strand
CACCCCCCCGGGCTCTCCTCTCCCTTTCTCTGACTGGTTGCTGTGGTTGTCCCTAAAATATCACGTGGACCGTTATAACAAATGCTGTAATGCTCCACTTGTGAAAGTAAATCTGTTTGCCATTTTTTGGCCTTCAGAAAGCAGTTGTGATTGCTACACTTCGAGACACGACAGGGGAAAAACAGAATGGACAAGTCTCATATAAATTATTTTTTGCAGTGCACACAAGGTAGTTTAGATACAGGTACAGATGTAGATTCCACTTTTCAGGAATACTGGATCTGCCTCTACATGTGATGTCAAAATGTTGCTTCTTCAGCAGATCAACATACAGAACAACTCAACTTCATGCCATTTTGCGTACGTCCATGATCAGCCTCTTTAGTAGTGGCATATTTCTGAGATTTCCCCTGAGACAGACAAATGTCTAAAACATATTCTGTTGCAGTCTGACAGAAAAAAAGACGAGCAGCTTATCAGTGACAACATCTGAAATACAAGCTAATCATCACAGCCACGTAAATATGTCCACAGCTGTTACTGCAAGACGCAGAAATATTTGGAGACACAATATTTTTGTCATTTTTCATTGTGAGGTGAACTTGGACCGTGCACTGTGCAGTAAAACATGCAGAGCAATTATGGAGCATGTTTACAGTAACAGACACACAGAGTGTGTGTGAGGGTGTGTGAGACTGTGGACATGGATACAACTGATGAAGAGGGAACATCAAAAGCACAACTGAAGTCGGGAACAAATCAGTAACATTGGTCACCGTGTGATGGTGAGATGTTCTGCTGGGAACCCATCATCCTGGCGTTCATGTGGACTTTACTTTGACACGTATGAGGAAATAAGGCGATGAGACCTTTATAAACAAATGTTGGTGTCATGTTTGGTCCGGATACAGAAAATGGGCTACCAAACATAACATGTCAGGCGACACAGAAATGATACAGATCTGAATTCTGTTAAAATCCCAAGTTTGTCTTTATCCCTGCTGCAAACTGAAGCCAAAGCAGTTTGCATCACTGAACTCGTTATTAGCAATTGTCTTAGTTTGTGTCAACAACACTGACGTCTTTGTATCGTTTATTCCCGATTCTTCCCGTTATCGGGATTTCTAGAAGTCTCTACTTCTAGAAATCCTGAAACCATAAACACCCACACAACACATTTTTGGCTTGCATACTTTTGAGACCTCAGTAAAACAGCTGTCTGAATCTACAAGAGTACACAAACTTTGCACACACATTTAAACACACACATTCACACACACACCGCTTCGCTCATGCTGCACAAACCGCAGCGATCAGTGGCTCCCCATCAGTCCACACCACATTAGCGTTTCCCCGTTCATGTGCGGGTCAGCATGTTGAAGTGATCACAACCAGAAGCTGATAATGTGTTTCAGCTCCTAATGTGACCAAAGTCTCACCTGCTAATGCAGAATAACATCAGTCATCGCTGTAAACGAGCTGCACGATACAGCATGATGGCGGTTCACGTCTGACTCATGTCAGCTACACTTCTCAGAAAGTGGACGTGTGGTTGTACAATTCATTTTCACATATTACTGAACTACAGGGGAGTACTGACGCCTAAATCCTCTTAATATCACTTTGTTTATTTATGTGTTGTAGAAAGTGTGTAAGAAATAAGTGTTAAATGTGTTAAATGACATTACATGTCAAGTTTTTAATCTTAAAATCTAAAAAACTGCAGAATTAATGGCCTTTTGAATCAGCCTCAGGAGACTGTATGTTTGGCTAATTAGCATGCTAACAGGCTAATCTCTGACGGTAAACACATGAAACATTATCGTGGAGCGTTTAGCTGAGTGTTTTTCTTTTATGAGTGAGGCGTGGATCGGACTGCCAGTCCAAGGACACTACATGGTCACATGGTAGCAGCCTGTCAATCACGGCTTGTGCTCTGTCCTTCTACATTAAATGGGACCGTAGTTTGCAAAATGAACATCATGTTACATCTAAAAAAAAACTCGCAACGCAACAATTGAGCCCACAATCCCACCAGAAAGGTGTTTATCAAGCAAGAAGTGAGAAGCGGTCATGTCTGAGTCTTGTATATGTTAGGGTGCCTGGGTCGTCGACCCAGTGTTTTGTTTCTTTGTTTCTGTGTATTTCATTATGTTGAGCTTTCTTTGTCTGTGTTTGTTCTTAGTTTAGATTCTCTGTGTGGTTTAGGTTAGCGTTTAGTCTTCTGGTTTCTGTCTGTTCCATAGTGTCTCTGTGTCAAGCCCGAGCCTGTGTTATATTTCCTGTTTTACTTTGGAAGTCCGTGTCTCATGTTAATGTATCTGGTTTTGCTTCCCTTGTCTCGTTAGCCCTGATTTGTCCCAGCTGTGTTTCCCTCCTGTTTCTCATTTCCTGATTGCTCCTCTGTGGATTTAAGCCCTGTGTTTTCTTTGGTCTGTGTTGTGATCTCCCTCATTCTTTGCTGTGTGTTCTGGTCTTCTTGTGTAAGTTATTTTGTAGTTTTAGTTTTGTTACCTTTGAGTTTAACATTAAAACTGTTTTGAGTTTAAGTTTATGCCTCTGTGAGTCTGCACCTTGGGGCCACCATTTCCGCCTGCACACAGCTCATGACAGTATACAGTTTGACTTTTATTGCCTCTCTGTTTGGTGGCTAATGTACAGTACAAGGCCATGAACATGGGTGTTGGATCCACATGGAGAAACTTTGAACACTTTTGCCTCGAAGCCCACCTCACAGATTTTCAGCATCATCCAAAACCCTCACAAGTTTGAGTCTTACTCATCGGCTATTTAATATTATTTTAAAAATGAGTGTTCTGATAGTAGCTCCCAGCAGATAGTGTGTATTCAGCATATTTTCACCACATAGGTCACTTAGAAGAAGCTTTTTTGTAGAAACTCTTAAAAGAAGATAAAAAATTTCCACTGGACTCCTGCAGACCAACGCACTCTTAGCGAGTTTGAACTGGAAGTTCAGCCACTTCGAGTGTCCCACGTTCCCCTCTGAAACTCCTGCCACTCCTTCATCAGGTTTCATTCATTTGGCTCATACTTTGTTGACCCAACTGTGTGCTGGAGTCTATTTTCAGCAGCTCTACTGCTGGTTCAGCTGCACAGATAACGAGAACTGTAGTCTGATCTGGCACCAGAAATGATGGTCGTAATATTAATCTTTATTTCGCTGCTGCTGCTTCGCTAATGAGACGGAGTAATTTGGGAGGTAAAAACTCTGCTCCATCAAAAACAGAATGAAATGTGGTCTTTCACACCACCTTAATGTTTAACACTCATGTTTTTATCAACATTTTGCTGCGCCTCCTCTTCACTTGGATGTAATTAGGATTTCCCAGGAAAGCCTTCATCTTTCTCTGATTATGCTGCTTGTTTGCATGCTGTAAAGCTATTACGAGGGTAGAAATCATGACTGGATAAGTTAAGCTGTTCCAAAAACCTTTCAGTTTACATTTTGGCTTTGTAAGTGTGGAATCTCCTGGGCCCTTTCCATTATTTCTTTACTAGTGTTTGTGTAACACCGGGCCTGCAGCACTAGAAAGGCAGCTTTTCACTTTGCATCTGAAAAAGAAAGAAAAAAACCTGCACGAAAATCTGATCTCACAAAAAATAATATTAGTCCTCAGATTTTAGAAGACTCACACAGACAGAGGAATGTGTGCAATCTCGCAGATATCGCAGAACAATTACTGACTCACATCTGAACTGGGAGGCAAACTGTGAAACCGTGTGCAGCACACGGGCACCAGCATCTCTTATGTTTGAGGAAGCTTCTTATTTCTGTTGTGATGATATTACCGAGTCTCATTTTTCCTTAGTGCAGCAAAAAATAGAGCGTGACAGCGGAGTTTATAAAAGCAAGGATTTTTATTCAAATTTCCAGATATGACAAATTAAAATCTAAGTGCAAAGTATAAGAACAGAAATAGGCAGAGGAGCAGAATGAGAAGCCGGAAGTGATGGCCTCGGTATGCACACCCAGGCATGCCCCGAAGCCCACCTCACACATTTTCAGCATCATCCAAAACCCTCACATCACCACAGTTCACGTAAGGGTCCAGGACAGGTGTAATAGTCCAGTTTCTTTGTGTCGTGGTTTGGATACCGTGAAGAAAAGAAACTCACACAATCAAACTAATCAAAGGTCTGCCAGGCTGATTGGTGAGCCACAGCTGAGCCAGCAGCCCTGTCCGTCTGTTACAGTTACAGTGGTTAGCTGGTTCATTTTAATCAGCACATTTTAATGTCATGATAGAGTCCAGTGAAAATGCCTCTTGATAAAACCATTAAAACATCACCATGACTCTCGTCCTCTGACGCTGCTGAGGGTGCGTAGTCTGACAGGATGACTGAGACTTTCGTTCATTCAAGAACAAAGAAAATCAACTTTTCTGTAAAGTCAAGTCTTTTTTTTCATTTCCTGAAATTTTCTTCTGCTTTTTTTTTTTTTGGCTTTGTTTTGCGCTTTAGGGCCACCACAGATCTAACCAAACATAGAGCTGATAACACACATGAGTCAGAAAACTCATAGCAGAGCATTTTATTAACTTCATCATCAAAACACAAAGAGCCACTTTGTCTTTGACTCGTGGGATTATGCAGAGGCGCCAAAATGTCCAAAGTAAGAATTTTTGCAGTTTTTTTTCATGATTTGACTTTTACGGGGTGGCTGTAGCTCAGGTGGTAGAGCGGGTCACCTCCTCACCGGAAGGTCGGTGGTTCGATCCCAGGCTCCTCCAGTCTACATGCCAAGTATCCTTGGGCAAGATACTAACCCCATGTTTGCCTACTGGTGATGGTCAGAGGGCCCGGTGGCGCCAGTGTCCGGCAGCCTCGCCTCTGTCAGTGCGCCCCAGGGCAGCTGTGGCTACAATGTAGCTTGCCATCACCAGTGTGTGAATGGGTGAATGACTGTAAAGCGCTTTGGGGGCCTTAGGGACTGAGTAAAGCGCTATACAAATGCAGGCCATTTACAGGGAAAACTGTGCTATTCTGCTGTGACGGAGTATTTATGAAGTTGCTTCTTTCTTTTGTTTCAGTCATTTGGAGAGCAAAGTTCAGATGTTGGAGTCTAAACAGCGAGGAGAGCTGGAGGACATGAGACAGGAGAAGAACAGACTTCAGGTTAGTGAACGTTTGTCATTTAATATTTATCACCATCAGAAACATTTTTAGGTTTTGAAATCAAATATCAACATGGATTTTCCCTCGTGTGATATTTGCAAGCCCAAGTCTCTGGTTTTTAGACTCGAGTGATAAATGTAAATGATTTAGTTTTAAGCATGTAGATGATGATTTTACTGCTTTAATCTGGGCTGGCTTAGAAAGAGAAAGTTAAACATGACAAGAAATCCGCTAAAATATGTAAACCTGTTATTTAACACTCAACTAAATAAATCATGAAAAGAAAAAGTCAAAGTAAAGAATAAAAAATGTTTGTGAATCTGCGTGGATGTCGAAACAAAAAGCAGAAAGTAGTTTTTTTTCTGGCTCAGTCCGTCATCAGGACACAGATGGCGGCCATCGAGTCTTTAGAGCGGCAGCTGAGAGTCGCCAGCACCAACAACACCGCCCTGCAGAGACAACAGACTCAGCTGATGGAGTCTGTCCACACGCTCATTAACATGGTGGCTAGTACTACAGGTACACACACACACACACACACACACACACGTAGTATTTTTTACACTGTGCATTTATATTTATCACAACTCTTTGGCACTTTGTTGCAGCAGCGCCTCCCAGGAGCCAGATGTGGAGCGACTGTGCAGATGCTTACAAGGCCGGTCACTATGTGAGCGGTCTGTATCACATCTACATCAGCAACAGGACTGAACCTGTGCAGGTAACGTCTCATCAGCAAAGATGTGCAGTGTTGCAAAGTGTGACTCAGCAATCAGAATTTCTTTGTTCATTTTTGTATATTAAATGTTTATTAAATGGATTTAACAGGAGTTTTCTTATCAAGCTCATTTTTGGTCATCTCTTTCCTGCCAGCTAACAACTGCCCTTAACGAGCAGCTTCAAAGCTCATTAATAACTTTTTAGTTCAACGATTATATTTAAATTACCTCAAAATGTTCAACAATGTTCAACTGTCTTCATATTCGTGTTTCATTGTATTTAGAATTACAGTTAATATCATTGAAATCGTCATTGGCAGTTAATGATCAGTCATTTCTGTTTGTCCCCCTGAAGGTTTACTGTGACATGGAGACGAGTGGTGGAGGCTGGACAGTCTTCCAGAGACGGTTTAACGGCAGCGTGGACTTCCAGAGGAGCTGGAGGGAGTACAAAATGGTGCGTTTGTCAACAGAAATCCTCTCAGTCCCAAAGTGTGAGTAACCAGTGTGACGTGTGCTCCTCTAATGGTTCTCCCTGCAGGGGTTTGGGGACGTGTTGGGCGAGCACTGGATGGGTAATGAAGTTTTGCACCTGCTGACCAATCAGGGTGTCTACTCTATGAGGGTGGAGATGATGGACTGGGAGGGAAACTCCGCCCACTCCCAGTATGATCGATTTACACTGACCAGTGAGCGACAGCAGTACAGGTAACAACTACAACCGCAGTACACACACACGCGTGCGCGCACACACACACAGTGTTGTACTTTAATGAATTTCCCTCGGGATAAATAAAGTTTTATCTGATCTAATCTAATGGCTTTTGAGTATTTAGAGTAAATTTATACTTTACATTTTAAAGGTAAGTATTAAATATTCTTACTGCAGTAACACAGCATCAGCATACTTTTGGAAATGCTTCTGTAACTCTGCGATTATTTTCCTGCTATTAATTATAATTACATTGTTAATGACGTGCTTCAGCTACGGATTCATGATGTCCTCAAACTGCTGATTTTGTCAGCTGAGGAAATGAGACGCTGCATTATTCAGAATTTCTGTGGGAAAACAATCACTTTATAATTTATCAGTTATGAAAATTGCTGTTAATTTGATGAAAACTGATAACTGCAGCTCACTTTGGGGAACTGTTTTTGGCACGCTTCAGAGAATGGATGCACTCCTCTGTGATTGTGTTGTGTAACAGAAAGATTTTCACATAGCTTCATAAAAATACCTTAATTCCATAAAGCCGGACCCATGGGTGGTCAGAATTCAACCAATTCCATAAAGGACCAGCACGCTGCCAAAAGATGAGTCACCAGATCCATGTAGGAAGTGTGCATGGATTAACTGCCTCATAGATGTACTGTAAATACATCCTGTCTACAAGAAAAGATTAAATCAATGCTTGTTATATCAGATCTCATCCTCCAGTGTGTCTCCTCTCCCTCAGGTTGTATCTGAGAGGTTACAGCGGTACAGCAGGAAAGCAGAGCAGCCTGACCACCCACGGGTCCGGCTTCAGCACCCGAGACAAAGACAACGACAACTGTGAGCACTGCAAATGTGCCATGATGCTCACCGGAGGTAGACGCTTTTCTTTTTCTCAGCAGTTTAAAGCAAACGAATGAAATAAACGAGATTCTGTTTTGGAAATACTCGGTCAATTTGAGATACTAAGACACTTTTGAGAAAATCAAAACACTGCATACACTGCATGGTTCTGGGCCATCCCACCTACAGGAGCTGCTTGGCCATAAAGGTGGGGCCTTTAACGCACTCTGTGACCCCGCTCTGAAACTTTACTCGTGGCTGATGATGTCCTCGTGGTCATGGCTGAGCTCCTGGGGCTCCTAAACGCTTCTACTTAACAACACAACTTAGAGCCGATCATGGAAACCTAGAAGGATGATGGCGCCATGTTTGAAACCATGGCCCATGTTTCAGTGAGCTCTTCAGAACGACCCCATCTTTCATAGATAGGTACATGATTTCATACACCTGTAGCAAGTGGGCTAAAAACACACAAATTCAACGATTACGTGTTACGTAATACGTGCTACCGTGCTGTGCTACTGGAAACTGAATTTCCCGGAGGAACCCACCCGAGGGATTAATAAAGTTTTATCTAATCTCATCTAATCTAATTAAGAGCTTCAATTCAGTTCAGTTCAAATTTATTTATAAAGCACAAAATCACAGCAGCAGTCACCTCAGCGCTCTTGGCTGTGACACAATACTTTTGTACATGTAGCTTATGTGTTGCAAATACACAATTTCAATGTATAAAACCATGAAAACAACTGGATACGTTTATGGGACGTTTACTTCTCTGAAATAAATACTGACATAACAAATACACACATGATGATTCCACAGACACATGTTTTGTTGTTTGCAGATCAAAATTATTTCCCCCCCAAAGTTCTGGTCTTTCAAACATCTGCCCCGTCATCTTTCAGCGCACTACCCTTCACCTCACGTCAACGCCAAGACAAACAGCTCTTTAGACTCCCCTCGATGGGCTGTGGATTAACTTAATCGTTCCGGCAAAACGTCAAGCCCTTTGAGAAAAAGACGCCAGTGGTCACCATTAGACAATGAGTCATTTCAAATCACGGTAATTTACTGAGTGAAACAGAGACAGTGACACAGATGAAATAAGAAACAGAAGGAAGTAACAATAAGGAGAGAGATTAAGAACAGCCTTATGTGTCTGACAAACATATACAGCTGCAGTTTTCCCTCAAGGAGATATTAAAGTCAGACTATGATAATTACCCCCAAATATGGAAATGATATACACTTTATAAAAGAAAAAAACATATTGAGTTCAGGAATGAAAGTATTATTTTCAGACACGTGTCACATATTTACAGAACTGAGAAACAGATCCCACTGGATCTCTCTGCTGACATTTTACTGCTTTTATAGTCGCTGTTAAAAACTTTTATGTTTGTCGAACATTTGTAATTGTTTGCAGGCTTAGAACAAACATAATTGTAAATCTGAATGAAGCTTAAACAGATGTGATTACCAGAAATGTGTCCTGTTTTGTGTCCAGTACGGAGGAAACTCTACATACTTACAGATATGAGTCTTGTGTGATTATTTCAGAAGGACATTCTCAGTATTAAACAAAATCAGAGGACACTCACTGAAAACGCACTGACTGTATATCAAAGATGGCTGTAGCCACAGTGAGTCTTTAAAGCCTCGACAAAGATCAGGCATGGGGAACCGTTCTACTTTCTATTCATTCCTTTTTACAGAAACTGCAAACTGGCCGAGGGGGCAGCAGGGGGCGCCTGTGAGTCAATGGTTAAAAGTTCTACTTCAGTGTTGTGGTGACCACAATGTTGGTTTTACTGGATAAAGAAGTGAACATATTTGTTGGCAAGCTCAGTTAGCAAGCTGCTTTCAAAATCTTTATGGGTGCATCACTCAAATGTAGATATCTGCTAATAAGTGCTAAGAAACAAAAATAAAATCAAACTAGAACCAAAGCGCACACTTCTTTGACCATCTGTTAGTACAGTTAACTGCACAACAAGACACATTATCACATTTAAAAAGCTCCAAAAGGAGCTAAACAAGCAACTTATATTTCTTCATGTCAATATACGGGCCACAAGTGGGCCGCAGGCCGCAAATTTGAGACCCCTGCTTTAAAGTATTAAAGAGCACTTTTGGTGGCGACCTGAAGTAGCCACTGGAGCGTTAGGTCAGGGGGCCTGATGCAGAACTTTTCTTGTGTTTATGGTCATGTTGTCTTAATCTTTACAGCCTTCGTCTTTGTCTTTATGGTAGTCAATGAATGTAGTCGATAGACGCTTTGAAACTCGCCCCATGTGATACCACTATGCCAATCAAATGCTTTATCCAGAAAACTCATGGTGGAGACGAGACGAGAAGGGGGGGTTAAATCTGAGGAGGTTCACACATGAGTTAAGGAAAAATAAGAAAAGGGAAAATCAAACTACACTTTTTCATTATTTTAAGTTAAGCACTTATTTGAAAACAACGTTTTCTAAAGCTTTTCTATTATTTTTTAATGTAAACCTTATTTTACTTGAAACAAGAAAACACCCACAATAATAATAATAATCATTGTTTAAATAATGTTGAGTTGTGCTTTCTCTGATTGGACCTTTTTACATTTTACTTAAATACCTCTGCCTTAATGTAACAGCAGATTTTGGCAGGTTCACATTAGTTTTCAGTCCTCCATTCAAAATGTACTTAAAGTCCTAAAAGTAAAATTGTACACGTTGTAGTCTGCGTGTTTTATTACTGAATTATTGTTATTAGTTGGTTTTTGTGTCTCACTACTTCTTGCCTCCATCAGGTTGGTGGTTTGATGCCTGCGGTTTCTCCAACCTAAATGGTGTGTACTACTCCATCGGCCATAACATCAGGAAGCTTAACGGCATCAAGTGGCACCATTTCAAAGGTCCCAGCTACTCCCTGCGCGCCACCTCCATGATGGTACGACCCTACGACTTTTAATGGCACCACTCCACCTCCACGATGGTTTGACCCAACCGAGCTTAAATACCACAGTGGTATGGACCTTCGACTCCTCCGAAATACCATCGCAATGATAGGAAAACTTCAAAACAATGGCTTCCACCTTCACCACCATCATGGTACAACCCTAAAACACCTCTTGGATCTGATATGGTATAGCCCTGAACCAAGGAAATCCTTAACTTAAAAACCATAATGGTTAAAGTCACGTGACTCATGAGGACCTACTTGTTACATGTCTCCTGGACTTGTCTTCATAACTGACCAAGGATCATATGGAGGAACATAAGGGATGGATCATGTAAGAAAATAACTAGTTTGCTTGAAATGTGACTGTCATTTAAATATGGTGATAATGGCACACATTTTCAGCCAGTCTGTGCTGGAAGCCATTAAAATGGTTGTGCTCGTTTGTATACATGAGAAGTGCCAAAAGTGTTCACCCACACAGCCAGCCAGTCGCTGTGAGACGAGGGTTGGATTGTTGCTTTTGGGTTGGAAAAGGTAAACTCTGTGGTACTCAGTCACTCCACCCTGGCTGGTACAAGAAAGGGCGACTGGGTGGTTTCCAAAGCTGGAGCATGCTGGCAGCTTCACGGTACTTTCCTTGACATTTAAGAATGTGTTGAATGGTAAACGGCATGAATGTGGACCCTCGTAGCTCACCTGGTAGAACATGCGTCGCTTTTATTGAAGGATGAGTCCTTACTACTGTAGCCCACCACCACCATTAAACTGTCACTGTCTGATAAAGACTGTAAATAGGAATAAATACTATTATCCACAAATCTGAATTGAAATACCTCTGTGGCTAGCATGAAGGTATTCACCTGCTATTTTAGGAGGGAATAGGAGATTCTTCTGATGGACTCTGATGTCATCAGTGTGCTTATAGTGCCACTATCTATGACTGGCACCAAAACACTGCAAAGATAGCTGATGTCCGTGTCTATGGGAGGTGCTACTGCAAAAAAAACTGGCTAATCCAGTCCACAGAGTCTGTCTGCTGTATCACCTTCTCATGGAGCCCAACTTCTGCTTCCTACTGCCTCTGCACCAGCAGAGGTTTGAGTGATTGGCTGGTTTTTGGTCTTTGGTGAGCATTTACATTACACGTGTCATAAATGTCATTGCATGTGGAAGCGCTGCAGCATGTTAATCAATGAACCTGATATTTCACAGAAAGCGATCCTTTGTTAACAGATATCAAATGACTGTGAACAGACTGCAGATTTCAGGATCTGAACATGTATTTTCCAGATGGTACACAGGGCAGCAGATAATACAAACTCGTAGTTTTTGTACTGTGATTGTGAAACCTCAGCACTAGAGTTTTGGCCCCTGCCATATTGGGCTCTGGGAGCCAGAAGTGGCCATATTTGGATAAAAGGGTGGCGTTCTGAGTTATCAATTCCTGGAAATCTTGGTGAGGAGCTGCATCTCTCAAACAGATCCCTGCAAATTGCTAACACGCTATTCAAATACTAGAATTTCACTCATCAAAACTGGAGCAGAAACCTTTTGGACAGCCTGCACCGCACAGCACGCCATGTTATTAGTCAGATAATTGTCAGATCAAAACTGCTCCAAAAGGGAGCAAGATGGCAAACGTGATGCAGCAGCAGCAGCTCTATGACAGCCAGCAGCCACGGCGGCCTTCAAGCCTCCAAATACTGAAACAGGTGAGTTAGCAAAAAATATTCACAACCTTGTTTTTGTTGTAAAGGATAAATGACCTCCGCGAGCTTTCCCTGTCATTTCTGTTGCTGTGAGTCTTCCTATAAAAAACGTCTATGTTTAAGAAAACGTTAATATCAGGCACGTGGAAACCAGCAGTGAGAATATTTGAGTTTATTACAAGGATGGCTTAATACTGAGAGATTGTGATTAAGCAAAGAGTGGAGTATGAAAGTGAAACACTTTCACAACCCACTTTTACTTGGACTGTTTTTAAAGGATTTCCACATGTTTATCAACAACTTTATAAACGTGGACGGTGAAACTGGTGAGACTGCCAGAAAATGAATCAGATCAAACTGATGAAAAGCGAGAGGCACACTGAGGACTGATCTGATTAGCTGGAACAACATCAG
>VOQK01010193.1:33032-46102 GCA_015052645.1 Benitochromis conjunctus | reverse complement strand
TCCAGCAGGAGAAGGTGGTTTTCTTCCTACCCGCCTCCTCCTTTGGGTGGTTTTGATCCGCGATGGCGGACAGTTCATCCTGGAAATGTCCTCGTGTAAGACTGGACGTAACTGTGGGACGTCTTGGATGCCGAATCAGCACATCTCAGTCTCTACTTACCGTGCACAGTGCTGATTGAAGCTTGTGCATCATAAATGGAGAATGATGCATTAGAGACGCAGCTGGAGAGGCCCTGAACGCTCTGGTTTTCATTATTGGTCAAGAAATAATGGCTAGCAGATTGAGTTTTTTCATGAATAAGTAATCGCATGTTTGCATATGTCAACACTTAAAGAACTGTACAGGAAAACAAATCGCAGACCAACCTTTTTCTGCTTTTTGTTTTGGACGATGAGCAAAGAAAAGAATTCAGTGAACGTGAACTACACGCCAGTGATTTACCAAACTCTGAAGCAAAGAAATGTTGCTATAATTATCTTCTAATCCGAACAATATGGTGATTTTTTTTGTCTCTTGTTGGCCTCTGCTCTTCATTATTGCACAAAAAAACAAAACAAATTCACACAGCTCTCATACAAACAATAAATGATTTACAAGATATGATTTAATGATTCCTGGTTGTGAATTGTTCATTTTTTCTGTCTCATGAAGGCGCTCTGAACCTGCCGGCCCCCTGCAGCCGGGTGCATGTGTGCGACCAGATAATACGCAGTGAAACTGAGACGCCATTAAATTACTGTGTTAAAATTGTGCAGTAGATACAGTGTAGCTGCATGAACTACAGCATCTATGGTCCACTTGGTAGTAATATGCAGTAAAAACATCATATTGATTAACACAAGGGTAATGTCTCTGTTAAATGAGATCTAATGGGCTGTAATTGTGTCTAGCTTGCTCACAGTGGTAATGTGCTAATGCAACAGCTAGCACGCTGCCAAAGTAAACGTGTGTGCAATCATCATTTAAATTGCTCTGACAACACGAGTGTAAACTCAGTCGGTTCTGAAGTCTTCTCCTTTTCACGCTGGTCAAAATTCATCAGAGTCCAACCTCAGCAGAGCAACGCTGCTGAGCACAGAGAATCAGCACAGGACCATAAATCAAGCTTAAAATTAAATTAGATCATTTATGTTCGGAAAATAAACACGTTTTTATGCTATCATGTTGACATTCATGTAATTAAAAGTCAACTGGGGTCATATTTTTAATAAATAAAGGAAAAATGTTGTAGGAGTGTGGGGGCGTGAACATTTTTGGCTTCTGATGGGGGAGGCACGCCAGAAAAGGTTTGAGAAACACTAATATAATTCTTCTCATCTATCAGACACTTACACAAACACACACTCGTGACAAGTTTTACATTAAACCACGAGAGACTGAGATGAACTATTTAAAAAAACAGAGCTTGAAAGGAGGCGTCTGTCAAGAGTTTGATTACAGCTCTCGTATCAGTTCTAGGTTTGTTCGTGTGTGTGTGTGTGTGTGTGTGTGTGCCTGTGTGTGTGTGTGGCTGTGTGTGGGTGTGCCTGTGTGTGTGTGTGCGTGTGTGTGGGTGAAGTCTTCTAACGAATCCTTCTTATGTCATGGTCTCTATGGTCTTATTAAGATGCACTTTACAGGAGCGAAGCTGAGGGTGGGTGGAGTGCGTGGTTGGTGTCTCTGTTTTGTACAGGATGTAGTTCTGCAGTGAGGCTCATTCAGGATACTGCAAACATGATTAAACAGGGTTAAACTTGTTTTTTTGTTCACACATGTGGTGATGCTTGTCCACTAACACTGAGCAGTCTGCAGCTGTACAATAAAGCATCTTATTAAACTCTGGTTTCACTATGTGATGTTCCTCTTTTCCCTGAAAGCATAATGACAGTAAATCATATTTTCAGTAAATACAAAGATGTGCTCTTGTGTCTTGTCATTTTTGAATATACAGACTTTTGGCACTATGGCCTTTGGAATCTGTAGTTTCAGTAACTTTTCCTTATAATTGAAATAATATTTTTTTATCCGATCTTAATCCTGCATTTACTGAAATTATAGATATTAATAAAGAAATATTTTTCTATAGATTTAAAATAAGCTTGAGTAAAATATTGATAGCGTTTGTCATTTGTGACCACTCACCATCTTTCTGCTGTTTTTCAGGTTAGGGTAACAATCTTTCATCTCACCTCAAAAAAAATAATCTATAAAACCAAATCTATATTATTATTCAAATTTCAGCAAACAATTTAAACAACCGCAGAGAAGAAGTAAGATACAAGTAAAAGAAAATAAGTAGAAATTTAAAATGCATTCTTACGACACATTAATAATAATAATAATAGCCAACATAAAGTGATGAATGATAAAGCAAATGAATGAAGAAGTGGAGGTATGAAAACTAGAAATAACCAACATTTAGAAGCTGATATTCTTCCACTTGCAACCTTCTTAAAATAAACTTTATATTATAATATAAATTGCTTTTTTGTTATTTTTATTTATTACATTTAATATTTACACAGTATTACACCACACGAGCTGTTAGGCTCCACAGGTGAACACGTCTTTGCACCTGTTCTGTTTTCTAGCATAAAGCTGATTTCCATTCTGTGTTGTTCTGCCTCCCTCTTGTGGTCAGACTCAGTTACTACAACATCTCTACTGTTGGTGGAAAACTGCTGCTCAAAGGATCATCTGCCTCCATGTCACCCATCCTCAGTCACACCAACCCATGTCCTCATGCATGTCCTCCTTCATTACATCCATGAATCTTCCTTGTGGTCTTCCTCTTTTCCTCCTCCATTTTCACTATCCTTTGTATAACATATCCACTAACCCCCTTTGCACATGTCCAGACCATCTCTGCCTCTCTTTGTCTCCAAACCGTTCGACCTCACTTGTCCCGCTGATGTTTTCATTTCTAATCTTATCCATTCTGACCCTCCCAGTGAAAAATTTTAACATCTTCAGCTCAGCCTGCTGTCTTTGTCACTGTCTCCAAACCACACATCAGAGCAGGTCTCACTACCATTTTGTAAACCTTCCTGTTCACTCTTGCTACTATCCTTCTGTCAGCCTTGACACTCATCTCCACCCACTCCACCCTGCCTGCACCCTTTTCTTCACCTTTCTTTTGCACTGTCCACTGCTTGGTTGACCTCAGGTATTTAAACTCATCTACCTTGACTACCCCTGCTCCTCGCATCTTCCCTATTACACCTGCTTTCCTCTCATTCACAATCGCTTCTACTGACTTTTCTTCCTTTTCTCTCCAGTGCATACCTCCACCTCTCCTCCACATGTCACATGTTTCTACTCTCACTACAGACAAAATAGTCCACAGAGACTCCTGCCTGACATCATCTGGCAGCCTGTCAATCCCCACTGCAAACAAGAAGGGGCTCAGAGCCTGACAGGAACTGAAAACTGTGAAGCAAAATTGCATAGGGACATACTGAGAGACAAATTTACTGATATGATGTCATAATTTGAGACAGCATACAACATAACAAGACAAAATACGTTTATAAATAAATAAATATGAAACTATGTCACACATCACCTTGTGGTCGTTGCCTTCTGTAACCTCAGTTGCTCTGACTGATTTCGCTTTTACGCCACCTAAGTTTGTCCCTCCGCCGTCCCGTCAGAATCGCTTCCGGTCGCAGCTGCAGTGCATTAGCGGGTTTCGTGAAGGTCGTGAGTCCAACCTGTGAGTATCTGTGAAAACGGAAACCGTTTATATTTTTACGCTGAGTTTTGTATATAAAATGTTGATTTTCAGGTGACTGATATGTTCGGGGTTATTAGAGGTTCTCCTATTTTCTCTTTTCTTCTTTTTGTCTCGGGCCGGTTAGCTGTCATCGTGTACAGCTAAAGCTAACACAAAACCTGTTACTCTTATTAACTCTAGTCCAACAATATATGGTAGTTCATACATGCTGTGTGGGTGTTGCTATAGCTTGCCCCATCAAGAGATGAAGACATGGTCGTGTCAGAAAGCGATGGACTCGTTTTCAGTGTCGCGAGTTAGCTAACGCCACTCTGACCCTGCGCCGAAGCTGGTGGCGTCAAACCGATTTTACTCCCGTTAATAATCAAAATCAAGCCCTTCGATGATGCACATAGATATTAATTAAGTGTAGACGAGGGCACACGTCTGAGGCAGTAATGGGACTTTAACACAGAGGTCACACCGTGTGAGTGCAGACCTGACTCTGCAGCCGTGTGTAATGGCGATCCTATACACACACACACACACACACACACACACACACACACACACACACACACACACGGGTTCATTTCATTCTGCGTGTTTTCAATATTTTATTGTTCTGCTGGATCCTGTATGTCGTATTGAGTTAATTCAGGTGAAGCAGGGTTTTGAGAACAGCAGGTTCATTTAGAGGTCTGTTAACGACCTTCAGGTGAATTAAAAGGACCCATCTGAGGCCATCAGCCTGACATTTTACCTGCTTTTATTTATTAACTGGTGCCAGAGACACGTGAGGAGGAAACATGACCATCAAAGAATCCCGGATTTAAATCTGCACCAACAAAGATGATGATGAAAGTATAACTTCCAGCACAATAAAGCTTTTGTCACACCTTATTTTTAAAGCAGATATACCAAATGTTGGACTCGAGATTTTATTTATGTAGTTTGGGTGAATACTGAGATTAACTTTAGTCTTGGACATGATTCAGAATAACTGATCACAGATCATGTGCTAATAAGAAGGTTGGTGGTTTGATCCCTGGCAACCAGTCTGCCAGATACCCTTGGGGCAAGATACTAACCCAAGTTCCTCTCTGGTGCATCCATCAGAGTATGAATGTGTGTGAATGCTGGAAAGTACTTACATAGAAAAATCATTGGAAAAAGTGCTCGTGAATGAGGCGCTTGGATTGTTCAGAGTAAAGAAGGACTATGTTAAAAGCAGTCCATTTACCATAACAAAACTACAGAATAAAGCCAACATGGTGAAATTTGGTGAAACGTCTGCATTTAAAAAAAACGCCTTTGTATGTACCGCAGTATTCAGTATGTGTACAATTCCAACCTACTTTGTGGCTTTGCACTTTCACCTTTGACCCCCTTGCTGAGCATGCAGCTGCAGCATAGGATTGTGGGTCACAGTAGCCACCAAAGCCTGCTGGCATGCATACATCAAAATAAATCCAAGTACAACAGGCATCCTGGTATTTTTTTTGCGTTGCTGTATTTGGATATACTTAAACTTTGTCAGCAGGGCATTTAGTGTCGTCCATGTTTTCTCCCATATTTCCTTCCACGATCACTCTCTCTGTTGTCAGTGCAGCTTTTATTGTCTCTATAAAAGCTTCCATGGTAACGATGGTATAACGTGGAGGCTATAAAATAACATGCATCTTATTTTATAAAGCCTTTTTTTAGAAATCCACTTTTACCAAAACACATGATTTGTATTCAGTGTATTTACGTCAGGGTATTCTTCATATTGGGTTGTTAAATTCAGCTTTTGGTTTTCGCTAATCAGTAACCAGGAAATGATTGTTTAAACATTTTAAGGTAAAATTATATAAAGACTGTGCTTTTTTTCCCTCTGCAGGTTATTCATCATGTCCCTGCCAAAGCCAATGATGAGGGGACTGCTTGCAAAGCGTCTGAGGTTTCATCTGCCCCTTGCTTTCACTCTGGCTTTTACAGCTGCCATGGCATTCAAGGTGAGAGGACGGCGCACACTCACGTGGCTACAGACACAACTCTGATGGTGATGCCAAGATAAAAATGACACAGCCATGATGAAAGGAACACGTCAAAGTGTCCTGTCAGTATCTGGAGCTATTTACAGCTCAGCAGACAGCTGATTGGCTCTTCTGTTGTCATCATATTTTATTCATTACATTTATTTACTAGTTAAACTTCTTTTTTTAAAATCAGTTTATAAGATGTGATGAATTGTTAAACTTAAGTTGTAACCGCAGCTTCACTTCAGAGACATGACATTTTTGATGTTGGCAAATAAATACAGCAATATAATATTTTTGTTTGTTGTTATCAGTCTTAATCTGCTGCATAGTGAGTGACCTACTTTCTTTTTTAATACTGTGTGTAGTCGCTGTTATTATGAAGCAGTTAAAGTATTACTAATTTTACCTGCAGTAAGTTAAAGATCTGTTGTGTTGTTTGTTGTTATTCCCCCAGTACACGGTGACAGAGCCTAAGAAACGGGCCTACGCAGAATTCTACAAGCAGTACGATGCCGTCAAAGAGTTCAACGCCATGAGGGAAGCCGGGGTCTTTGAGAGCGTGCAGCCTGTTGGGAAGTAAAGCCATGGTGAGGGCCTCATCGCTTGGCTTTAAATATTGTCATTTCAAACTTCACTATCATATGCAGTGTAATATCTGATGTAATTGTGTTTCCATGAGCATTAACGTGAAGATGATATTCTTAATTTAAGGCAGGTCATGGAAACACTAACTTTCATTTAAGATCCTAATCTGAAATATCCTAACATTTTCTGAAAAGGATATGAGAGGTGCAGATATTGACAATTTATTGTTACTGCAGTTTGTGACAACTTCTTTCTTGTTCACGTTCAGTTTGTGTGACTAAGGTAGGGCTGCATATTCAAAGGATCATCTGTGGTCAGAACAAGAGACAGGGCTAGCTTTAAATATAGGAAAAGTGGCTATAATCAGATTCGTTGGCATGCAAACAAACATTACAACAGTCATCTTTAGAAAAGTGTTTGAAGGCTGTCTGTGCATCGTTGAACAACATTGTTGTTAAGTAGTATTTACAAGTATTTTATATTAGGTGCTGTAGCCATTCTTCAAAAGCACGATGCAGATCCCAGACTTCTTTTTTGTGTGTGGACAAGTTAAGTAATTTAAAAATGTTTTTTAAAGTCTTTTTTTTTTTTTTAATCCTAATTGAATCATAAACAAATGATAAATTCCATTATTCTGAAGTATTTCCACTTAAGGCTGTGCACCTTTCATCATGCTTTAGCTTAACAGCTGCACATCGAGTATCACAGTAGCCGGAGCATTTCACAATATTGCAGATGTTTTCTTTTGCAATCTCAGATTCTGTTTTAGTAAAAATTGTTGTGTGTGTTTAAAAGATGAACGCAGCTTGGTGCCTGATGCTGAGGTGCTTTCAATTTGCAGTTTTTCTCTAAAACATCAACAGAGGGCGCCGACTCTGATTGGAAAGAATTCAGATTGCAGAAGAGTGTTTTTAAAAAATGTCCGCCGGCTCTGTGGAGTTTGGGGTCTCTCTGAATCGTTTAAAGTCTTATTGAATACAACATGATGGCCGCTTTTATAACTTATGGAGTCAGAAATTGATGATACAACAAGGTTTGCTTTAGGGCGGGGCTACTATATGATTGACAACTTGCTGCCATATGAGGTCACAGCATCCCTCCGTTTCTCAGTGCCTCGCAGGCACATAAAGTTTCAAAGCATTTGTGAAACGGTGACTTTACGAACCGATTGGTGATGTTATGGTGGCTGCAGCCATCTTTTATATACAGCTTTTGTTTGTAAATTTGTATGTAAACTGGAATAATATTTTATTTTATACTAGATCACTAAGAATAGTATTTTTTTTTTTAACAAAATATAACAAAGAGTTTGTCGTGCTCGTAAACGTCCCTGCTGTCATATGAAACCTAATATTTGGTTGTTGTTTCTTTCTTCCAGCTCTGCTTCCCTGTTGTTCATTCCTGGTCTAAACGATGGTTCCTCTCCACCTTGACTGATCAGATGTAAACGTCGCTTTGCTGTTTTTGTTTATTCAAATCAAATAAACTATTCTATTAATGTTAAAACATCTGCCTTTGTGTTTTATTAAAAATAAGCTTTGAACCTCACTGAAGTGTTAGACAAACATAAACAACAACGGGGTTGGGCTGGACTCAAATAGTAATGAACATCACGTGCATCGTTTGTACCTCTTAATTTGTTATTGACTACCTCACTGTACTGTCAAACTTTTCTCATCAATTTGACATTTTTGAGATTGAGTTTTATGAAAATGCTTTGATGTTTGAGGTGGAGCATCCAGTGTGCACACTACTGATGATGAGCTCGTCTACTGAAAATGCTCAAAGCTTGCAAAATCAAGTTCAAACTGAGGGTTATCTTATACATGGTATAAAACCTACAGCAAGGTTTTATCTGTCACCTGAGAAAGCAGTGTGATCAAGGCAAGGCAAGTTTATTTATATAGCACAATTCAACAGCAAGGTGATTCAAAGTGCTTTACATAGACATTAAAAAACACAAACAAATAAAAAGCATGATTTAAAATGAAAAAGAAAAAAAAACAGGAACAGTAGATAAAAAATAAAATAAATCAGTGTAGACAATAATGCTCACAAAGCAGGAGATAGACATACAAAGTTATTACAGCATTTGGAGTGAGGCGTAGCATGAAGAGAGCTGCTCAGTACAGAACAAGCCTGATAGAGGCAGGGAGCGAAAGACTGAAAGAAAGATGTTTCTAAAGACCCAAGAACAACTGCCAAGAGATCAGTGAATAACTGAGCCAGAAATTGTAATCTCAAAGAAGACTCACTAGACTCCGCCCCATAAATAAAACTGAACTGAATTGAAGTAAGAAGGATGTGTGGAGATCACTGAAAGAAAACCTCAACCAGTCGAGCAAAACATTGCTCTGTTTTCCAACGCAACAACGACCCAAAACATGCCCCGCTCCAAACATGAAGAACTAAAGTTGGCATCAGCCACATAGCAGATCTGTCTGACTTTACTTTTTCCAAGAAGATATTAAACGTTTAAAGCCGAAACAGCAATGCTGAACCAAACCAGTTCCTTTGTAGTTCTCCTCAGTTTCCAGACAGTGATGCTTGTTTTAGTTTAGGTTTTATTGTTTTAAAATTGTCTGACAATATAAAGCGGTTTGAGGTGACTGTTGATGTGATTTGGTGCTAAATAAATAATATAGCATTGAATTAAATGTGGTAAATAAATTCACCAAAACTCCTCACGCTCGGTGCTTTGAAAAAAGTTAACAAAAAAACAGAATATAGTAACTTTATATAATTTTAGTAACTTATCATGTTTCGGTTGTATAATTGTTTTTTCAACAAACTTGGACAACTGTCTTATGGATTCTGTCTATCTGGTGCCCCCTGCTGCTCGTGTCGTGTACTGCAGTCTTTGTTTGCGCCGCCTTTTACTACACTTCCTGGTTTTTTCAGGTGGATGTCACAGCGGCTGCCAAACGGTCTGTCAAACAAGTCTAAAGTTGGAGGACGGGGGAGGAGGATGAATTCAGCGGTGAGAATACGGCAGCTGGAAGAAACTCGCGGTGTGTGTAGAGCCTGTATTGCAGTATGATGAGCGGACGTTGTGTTTTTGGCGGACATCAGGCAGCAGCGGCGGCAGCGGAGAGGCTGCTGTGAGGCGGAGGAGCGGGCTAACTGTCCCGCTAGCTGCTGCTAGCCACTTAGCGAGCGAGTTAGCATTAAGCGGTCTGCTACTGCTAGCATCGAGTGTCTGCTTTGAAACGTTGGCCAGCTCCCTCCGAGTTTGACTGCAGGCCAGAAGATCCAGAAGAGTCCGGTTCTCCTGAAGAGGACATCATGGACTACAAGGACAAAGTACAGATGAGGCATAACCCTCGCAGGTAAAGCTATGCTAAGAATGAAAACAGACGTTTTGATGGCTGGCATCTCATTGATTTTATCAGTCTAACGGTAGCAGTCGGTGAAGTTTGTCAGTGGGCTGGCAATCTTCCGGCCAATTGGTATCTATTGAGTGAGGCTGTAGCATTACATAACCGACCGTACGATAAAACAGACATTATGGTAAAACGTCTTTTTATGGGAAACTTTATTGGATCGTGCTGTCCTGTGTCTGCAGGGCATTACAGTCAAAGGAGTTTATGTCTCAAAAGAGACATATGTCTGATGTGTTGTTCTTTCTGGGTGAACAATGTCCAGTAACAAGAAGGCTAAAGTCAGTCTTACAATTCCTGAAAATCCCAACCTTTTCTCACTTAAGAAGCTCGATGGAGAACATGTTTTCTCTTAATTGATTACATAAATAGTGGCCTGTAGGTACCACTCAAGCCCAGCTCTTATTGCATTAACCAAGCCGCCTGTGTACTCTTGATCCCTGGACTTGTCACTATCAAAGGCCCGGTGATCTAATTTAATGCCGTAAATCTCTTTGAAGATCTCGGATTATCTGCTTTAATCTCCAACAGGTTGTTACTGAATCAGCTCAGTGTCAATAAAACGCGCAGTAATTCTGACAGAAGAGCTGTGTGAGTGTGTGGGATGTCCACAGCACTGGGTTTGTGACAGCTGGAAACGATGATACAGGGGGTTAGGAAAAAAAAACCCCTTTTTAATGAAATGAGTGTGATTCACGCGGGACTTTGTTGCTCCTGTGTGTGACTGCTGTGTCTCTGCACCTGTAGAGCTTTTATTTACACCGCAGACAACCTGATTCAGATATGAAGTTGTGAAATGTGTGATATTGTAATTACGCTTTTATAAGGAAGCAAAGATAAAATGTGTATGTGAAAAATATGCAGACAGGAGTGGCCTGTTCAGATCAAAGTTGTAAATATAGGTGAAAAATGGCAATTCTATGAGATTCTTAAGTTTAGATTAGTTTTATTCGTTATGTGTTTGGTGCTATGCAAAATAAATGTTTTCACATCTACAGTGCTTCGGCAGGTACTGGTAATATTATATAAGCTATAAAATACCTACACATATATATATAAAAGTCATAGTGGGGTAAAAATTCTTCAAAACCACTGTTCAGTTAATATGTTGGTTTCTCGAGATGAATAACAAAAGACAGGAAAGTCTTAGTTGCCTGATCAGTTATTCATGACCAAAAAATAAACTCCATTATTATGATGTATTTATTTGCAGTTCACTCTTTCCTGAGCAGTCCTTAAACGTCACAGCATTCACTAGTCTAGTTCCACTTGGGGATTAAGGTACGGGAAGTTGGCGCCTCGATGTGATGTTCTGGCTGTTTGTGTCACAGTCTTTGTTTCTGTACAGTTACACCAATATAAAACACATAACTGATCAGCAGGAAGTGACTAAAATCCAACAAAAGTGCCACGAAATTCTGGTTCAAGTTTCTTAATGTGATTGATGCTTCGCTCACGGTGTGTGTAGAATATTGAATATTTATTTTATGGAAGACATATTTCAGGATGCTCTTGCTTTGTCCCTCTCTTGCTCCATAAAAGTTCAGATTCACTCTCTATTAAGCTGTGGCAGGTTTAGTTCAGTTTATTGGAATTAGAATTAAAGTTCAGGGAAAGCAGTGCATCTTTTTTAAATTTAAAATGTAACAAATCTACAGTTTGTCTAAAGTCTGAGTAATCGTGTTAAATAGCATCAGCAGCCTTACAGATATTTTCACAGTAAAACACCATAAATATGAAAAAAAAAAGTGGAAATGATCAGAATCATGAAAACTAAACGACAAACTCTTCATTAAAAATGCGTCCTGTTTTTCCCCCTCGCTGTCATCACTCTGTATGTGGATGTTGAGCAGCTCATAACTGCTTGTTGTGAACTTGTTTGTTGTGCGAACTGGTTTGTGAGCTTAGTGTGTTTGACAATAGGAACTGAGAAGTTCCTATTATCTCCTCTTATCAGGAGGGTGCTGGTAAAACCCGCCGCTCTTATGTTATCATTTCAACTCACTCATCCACCGTTTCCTCGTTGAGCTGACGTAACACAGGACTTTGTGTTGGTTTCATCCCTTGTTATTGCAAGACTGGGTTAGGGTTTGTGTATATATGACCATGTTTGTATATCCACATGTGTTTCAGTGTTTCCTTCTGGTGTGGGGGGGGAGTTACAGTCATGCTCTTTAAATGAATTATTAAGTAAATGCTTTTATGAGGTGCGCCTCTTTAAATACCTTAATAAGCAAGTACTTTGTGCAGATCAGTAACAATCCGCTGTTGCTGTACTGAGTTTGTCATCCTGTGGATGGACTCCATAGTCTTGCCCTTCAGCTGGTGATGATAGTCCTTGTTTTGCTGTGTGAGCTCAGTGTGGTGGTACATGAGTCTGTTCTCCACCTCTAACCCAGGACAAGAGGCCCTGTAGAAGCAGGTGTGTTACAACAACAACCTGCCGGGAGGAAGCCTAGACACGGGAAGGACCTAATTTGTTAGGAGTGATGGGTCTTTCAAAATAAGAGTGCGAGGATTGACACTGGTATTTTCTTGGATGGATAAAAAGAGACTTGTAAACTTGGACTGGTGTTAACGTATCTGGGTCACCTGCCCAGGTAAAGTCTGTGTGTGAGAAGCGCTTTACTTGCTTGATGTGAATTTGAGGAGCATTTTTGTAAACCTAAACCCATCCAGGCGTCTATTTTCTTAGCTGCTTGTCCAGTTTGCAGTTGCAGGGAGGCTGGTGGCCTGCAGACCACCTGACCATCACTGGGCTTCCACAGAGAGACAATCATTCACACTCACATTCCCACCTACAACAAATCTATCATGGGGTAGCCCAATATGCACATCTGCAGACGTGGAAAAGGAAATATATTTTATAAATAAAGATTAGAGCAATATTGATCCATGCAGATGCAATCAGCTACAGTCCTGTTTCACTCCTGTGCTTCTGAAGACCTGCAGCCATGTTTTTAATGCTCATCAAACAGGGTCGGCAATGCAGGTCCTACTGTTTGTCAGCATCAGTGTGGGTCTTTAAAAGAAACGTAGCACTTTTTTAATTTTAAATTAACACTGCCCATTAATGCTACCGACGGGCACGACGATTCATATTATATACATAAGTATATGTATATTAATACATATAGTTACTGAATGTATAGAGTAGACACCTTAGAAAACTTCTAGGAGAAGAGAAAATGATTTCCTGCTGTGTGTTAGTTGAATTGAGCATTTATCACATATACCTGACACATTTGGGCCTGATCTGTGTCTCAGTAAGAATACTAGTAAATTGGGTGGGCCAGATGTGGTCTAAATGTCACGACACACATTTGACATCTGGCACACGTGAGGCAGATGTGTGACGGAGTTGTGGCTGACAGATGAGAGGAAAC
>VOQK01010193.1:12173-33012 GCA_015052645.1 Benitochromis conjunctus | reverse complement strand
ATGAGAGGAAACATTTGGGTTAAATACATTCACCACTGTTTAACATTGCTTTGATAAATTTGATACACATTCAGTTTGAATAAAATACAGTTTTCATTGTTTTTAAAGGCGTCTGTTATTCATGTTATTAATATGTAATGTCTGCTGCTTGTTAGCATCCTCTTATTTTGGGGGGGATACTTCATTAAATCTTTCATTCGTGTGTGACAGTTTTCATTAATGAACATCACAGCTGCTTCCAAAGCGCTTTTTAAATGACTGTAAACACTTTAAAGGTTTTCTTTCTCAATCTTGTGTGGAGGTGTGGAAGAATATTATAAGTAGGAAGTGAACATAGCAGTCTGATCAGTGGGGCTGTGCCTGAATCTCTAGAAGAAAAACAGACATATTTGAAAGCATGTACAAGGAAAGGAGATTTTAGGTTTTCAGATTTTAAATTTAGTGATATAAACATGAGTCCAGCTCTTTTGGCCACAGCTGATCCAAACACACATTTTTAGAAGTTCATAGAGTTCACTTGAAAAGCAGATGATGGGCTGCTGTGGTAGATTAGCATCTCAATGGTTCGCTCACACTTGTGGGGCTTGACGCTGATACAGTGGACAGCTTGGCTTACAGATGTACTGAGCTGTACTGGGCAGCGTGACGTAGGAAATGTGGTTCGCTGGCTTTAGACAGGCACAGACTCTGAATCGAGCTGCCTGAGACAGAGAGACAGACTGGCTCACAGCGTTCAGTATACTTTTAAAGAGACGATCTCTTATATTTGAAGTCATCTCCTCTGTTATGTTTTTGGATTATTCTTTAAAAAAATCTTGCCAGATGTTTTTTGAGCTCAGACCATAAAAATCATTTTCTTCTGGCCACACGTCACGTGTCCTTAAATCTTTCTAAAGTTTGTCGGGCAGGTTTTTGTGTAATCCTGCTGATGATGAATGCACACTTCAACAAAAGGCAGTAAAACACATTCTGTGCTGAGGCTCTGTTTACTCTGTAGATACAGTCATACAGCCTCAGAATTCAAACTAGAGCAGATTAAAATGGAAATAGTCTTCATCTTTTCATATCCGAGTGCCGTCTAAAGGCTGAGTAATCGTACATATTTGCAGCATTTTTAGCTTTGGCTAGTTAGCAGTGTCCCTCAGTAGATGGACACAAACACAGAGGTCAATATGATCTGTAATAATCAGTCTCCCTTATGTGCAGTATTACTAGGTGCAATTTTTCTGATGCAACACAGTATTTTATTCTATTTTATCTATTCTATTGTTTTTCTTAATTTTTGCTGCTCTTAACATTGTACTGTCCACTTAAACAAATTTAATAATAAAGGTTTACCTATCTGTCAGTCAGTCAGTCGTAAATACTAATACAAGTACTTGGAACACAAAATATAGACTAACACAAGTAACACAATTATAGCTGGATCTTTGGTCAGTTGTCTTTGCAGTAAAGGAGACTTGTTGTCCTTGGATTTTATTTCTCTCACAGAAGTGTGAATACAGTCCAGGTAAATACAGGTATAGGCCTGAAGTCTCAGCGTGGTAGCCAGCTACCTTTTTTCCTGTTATTACTCAGCAGTAAAGTAATCATAGTTTATCTGCCTAAGCTGAAGCTGCCACTCTGTTTTACAGCTGCTGTGATTCAGAGCTCGCAGTCATCATTAGTACGTACATTACAACATTCCCAACAGCTTCTAGTTAACAGAGAGTTCAGCTGATGTTGCTCCCCTATTTTGTGCCTTTTTCTAATAATATACATAAAACAAGAACTGACCTGTTTCAGAGTCTTTTACACTTTCCTTACAGTAGTAAGAAGTCATTTGTTACAGTACTTGTTCCACAACTTGATCGGTTTAATTGCCTGTTACCAATCTAACAATACACTTTTCATGTCTGCACAAATTTAGTTGGTTTTAATTTATTCAAGAGTAAATTTGTTACATCTTCAAAATAACTAGAAAATCTATAATCTTATAGTAACAAAGACTCTGTCATAATTATATGAGGTCAAATCAGGCTTATAAGTGTAGTCTCCCCTCAGAGGCTCTTTGTGAGGCCCTCAAATACTGAAAGTGTTTGATTATTAAGTGCAGTGTGATATCTGAACACTCAGCACTGTTGGCTCTGGATCGGGCTGACCTTTCCATGAGTGCTGAGTGGACTCATTAAGCTGTGGATGTGTATCTGATGGACCACATGACTGCACAGATACAACTAAGCTCATTTATGAGAAGATGAACATCAGTTATCTACTTTGTTGTGTATAAATTATAAGTTGTGTAGATATATACATGTGTAGGTGTGGTCATCTGCTTATCAGCCAGAGTTAAAGCTGACTATGTTTTTTAAATGAATGCCAATCTAAAAAAAAAAACAAGTGACCATCTCTCAGACAGCAGCTTGCATGTACTGTGTACCCTTTATAATATTGTGATAAACGCGTCGTATTAGCATTACTTCTGACGTTTGGCTGTTATAACATAGTGTTGGATTTTAATTCTATTCCCGTGGACTTGTGAGCAGAAGACCTTCAGTTATCCTAAAACTGTCTTATCACGAGCTGCATCTGGGACATGGTGGATCTATTTTTGTTTGTGTAGAGATATTTTTGTCTCCTCACTTCAAAGGTTGTGGAGATGTTTTAACATTTCAGGAGAGAGCAAATGTGATCAGTGGCGCTCAGAAGGAGGCTGAATTCAATGTTTTGCTTGCTTCTGACGTCTTCTGTCAGATTACGCACGCGATTTCGTTGGAAGAAAAAAAACCTACTTAATGTTTTCATTATTAATTAATCAATTTTAAGCTTTTTTGCAGTTTAACTTGTATTTCTTTGTCTTGTGGGTGAAAAATGGAACAAAAAATAATCAGCATAAAGGTCTGGCACCAAATTAATGTGTTTGCTTTGTAGACTCTCAGGTGTTAATTACTGGTGTTGCTCCCTGCCTAATTTTAGGCTGATTTATTATCCACTGTTCAGTTTAAGGACTACTGTTATTGTGCATTAATGAATATGGATACAAGTTTTAATGTAAAAGTGTCGAAGTGTCACTTTAGGTCAGCAGGAGTTGACCTGAAATGCTTTCAAGGCGTGTACGATACTAAAGCTGTGAGCGGGCGCTGCAAAAGATGAGACAAATAAAAAAACGGCTCTTTTTGTCACTGCAGACAGCTGAAGAAGCTGAGCGAGGACAGTCTCACCAAGCAACCAGAGGAAGTCTTTGATGTCCTGGAGAAGCTGGGTGAAGGGTGAGTCATGTAGTCGTTACAGTGTGAGGATTACCTCGATCCTGACGGCCACGTTTCAGTTTGCCTGTATTTACGTGTCATCCTGGTCCTCTTCATATCTCTGTCCTCGTTTCTGCCTCATTTCATCTCTGTTCCTGTCAGGCATTAGGCTCCGCCCTCTGCTGCCTGTCAACGTAAACATTGCCTCTTCATATCCTGTTTCTCAACGCACTTCCTGTTCTGAGCGGCTGATTGACTCCTTGCCTGCACGTGTCATAGCTGATTCCAGACACTTCTTAATGATCCTGCAATGAATCAAACGCCTCCTGTGCGGTTTGATTTTTGCAATAAAGACGTCGTATCAGTAACACTGGTTTTAATGAAACTATGTTTTTCATGCCAGTTATCGTTCACGTTCATATCAGAGCTTTTTCTCACTTTTGCTTCATCTGTCAAAGAGAGAAAAAACTGATCGTGGGAAAGTAATGAAATCATTTGAGTCGTACACTGATGTTTACTGTTGACATCAATCACTAATTAATGTGTCTGTCGAGCCTTTTGTCACACCGAGTCTTTCCACTGCAGGAACTCGCCGGCAGGTTTTGGGTGGCCACACCTTTAAGTGTGGGAACCCCCGAGGGCTATTTTCAGAGGAGAAAGAAGTACTTCTTCTTAGGCAGTTACTTGAATTTTGGTTACCAGCGATTAGGAAAACAAAATAATCAGGATAAAAGGGTTCATCGTTTCTATTCAGTGTTCACTACAAACCTCATATGTTAGAAATGAAGCCCACCCCTCTCCTTTACAGAGGTGTGCTTTTAGCTTGCTGTCTAGTTAAGATGAATAAAAGAAAGAGTTTATCTAGGGAAAGAAAAAGTCACAATGTTTCTGAAGGAAGACCTGTGGAAAGATCATTATCAGTGCGTTTGTCTCTAGCTCCGGGTCTTTCACCCCGAGCTGAATGCTGTATTCCAGTCACCTCAGACCTGAGTCTGTTCCAGTAATAAAGTTGGAAAAGCAGGAAAAAGAGGATTTGTTGCTTCTTAGCTAGTTACAGCCATTCTTGGATCACTATTAATACACTACAGATTAAAGCTTTGACCATTTTCCACCCACTGCCACCATGTTTGATCCTTAACTCAGGATTCGTGGGGCTGCTCTTTCCAAGTTGGAAATCCAAATTGGGGGTGCGTTCCATTTAAAAAGCCCGACTGGGAACTCTGACATTATGACTTCCAACTTTATCCGGAACTCACTATAAGGCGTCGGACGTCCTGTAGACTGAAAAAGAAAAACACTGTAATCTCAGGTTATAAGTTCAGTTACTGCCTGTGTTTAAGTTAATGAAGGATTATGTTAAATCATCTGCTCATTGATCTCGGTCATTAACAGCTGAAAGAGTGTGTTGAGCCTCTCTCTTTGTGTTCCTGCAGATCTTATGGCTGCGTATTTAAGGCCAATTATAAAGAAACGGGGGAGATCGTAGCCATCAAACAAGTTCCTGTGGAGTCTGATCTTCAAGAGATCATCAAGGAAATCTCCATCATGCAGCAGTGCAACAGGTACATGCATTACTGAGCGTGATCTGCGTGCCATGAAATAAGAATAAAAACCCAAAGGCAGTAAGAGCATCACTGGTGTGACTTGGTATTTTACGTGGTCGACGGTTTGCCGCTCATTTTTTGCGCCTGTGCTTCCGCCCTGTAATTACACACGACCTCAAACTGGATTAAAAAAAGTCCCCTGTAAGAGAACCGTGGGCGTAGACGTTTGGTGAAATTGCTGAAAAGCAGTGAAGCAGATACTTTTATCTCGAAACATTTACAGTAAGTGATTTTAGCCTCGGCGGAAACATTTAGAAACTTTCATTAAGTTTTTTTTGTGCGGGGGGGCTTTCCCATAAGGTGACAGCCCCACCTCCACACCAACTGACTGTTATAAAATTCTCCAGGGGAAACACTTTATTATGGTCTGTTTCTCACTGGGAAGTGTACCAGACCATCAGTCTGTGATATAAAAGTGTTGACTGAGGTTTTTCATTCATTGCTGCAGCAGCTATAAATAGATGAAGTACCAGCAGGTCCACAGAGTGTTCTTCAAACGTGAGCGACACTTTCAGGTTTACACAGAAACCTCATCAGGGCCTGCGGATGCTGTACTTCAGTACTCCTGAGGTCTGTCTGTCTGCTGAACTGCAGATAACACACACTAGGATTTCCACCATAAGAATAGTGAGATCATTAAAGTGTTACATGTAGTAACAAATGATCTGTCACCATATTTCAACAACCTCAGAGGTTCTGTGGTAGTTTTAGTCCAATGTGAGTTAGCATCTTTGTGATTATGGGATTTGCTTGTGTCCTATTCACCTGCGTTATAACTGCCAGCACAGCCTTAATAGCACAATCATGACATTTGATGAGCAGCACTAAAATTAAATGGGGAAAAAAACTTGGTTAACTAAGTTTAACATGAAAAAGTAAAAACTAGACTTGTGAAAAAAAACTAAACTAAACTAAAAATATAGAGGAAAAATCCATAGTTTTAATGTTTGTTAGTTTGCTATGTCACCTCTGGGATATTCTGTCTGCATAGTAATAATTACAAAGACTAAAACTAAATGCTTTGAAACAATAAAAACTAAACTGAAACTAAACAGATGTCCGTAAATCCACTTCACTCCTGTGTGACTGCGCCACAACACAGACGTGAGCTGGCAGTTTCATAAGGTCACATAAGGTCCCCTGCTAATGTAAAGCTCAGCTTTAGGAATAAGTTTGATCAGGGAGAGGATCATAACCTGACTGAGCATAAAAGCAACATCCTGAAATAAACGGATGAATGTGGTCTGACCCGCTGATGTCCCTGTGTTCAGTCCCCACGTCGTGCGCTACTACGGCAGCTACTTCAAAAACACAGACCTGTGGATCGTCATGGAATATTGTGGCGCCGGGTCCGTATCTGATATCATCCGAATACGTAACAAGACGGTAATGTAACACCCAGACACACACACTCACTCACAGACACACACACTCACTCACATGTAGTTTGTATGGAGCACAGAGTGTGTGTAAGGCCTCTGCACCACTTCAAGGTTTTTGATATATGAATGTTACTCTGATGCATCTCCAGGGATTCAGTTTAAGGATATTTACATCTGCCTCCTCCACATCAGTGCTACGTCGTGTTTGAACATTGCTTTGCATACATGAATCTAATTAATGTTATTTGTGTTTGCCTCGTAGCTCAAAGAAGAGGAGATAGCCACCATCCTACAGTCAACTCTGAAGGGTCTGGAGTATCTTCACTTCATGAGGAAGATCCACCGGGACATCAAAGCAGGCAACATCCTGCTGAACACAGAGGGTCAGGCCAAACTGGCCGACTTTGGAGTTGCTGGACAGCTCACAGTAAGAGAGAAAAAATCAGTTACTGTAAATGTGTGTTTGATTTGTTTTAGATGTTTTTTTATATCTGTTTTAATAAAGTAAAAAAACAAAAACACGAGTAGTTCAACAAAAATGAATCCCAAAGTGAAGAAAACACATTTTAGAGGTCTTTCCGATATTTATTTATCAAATTACTTTGTATATGTAATGAGCTGCTACTTAAGTTTAGGTGTCAAACCTGTAAAGGAAATGAAGTACTTTGTGATAAATACTTATCACTTCCTGCTTTGTGTCACAGAGCTAGATTCAGTAGTGCATCTATGTTCCTTCAGCTTCATCACTGTAAAGATGCTCTCTGCCCTTTAATAAAGCTCCTTTTAAATATCTGTGCTACTTTATATTATTTTCTCTCCATCTTCCTCAGGACACCATGGCAAAACGAAACACAGTCATCGGCACTCCGTTCTGGATGGCTCCAGAAGTCATACAGGAGATCGGCTATAACTGTGTGGCAGATATCTGGTCTCTGGGAATTACAGCTATAGAAATGGCTGAGGGCAAGCCGCCCTACGCGGACATACACCCAATGAGGGTATGGATCACGTTTTAGTGCGTGCGCTGTCTGTGTGCGCCCAAATAATGTTAGTACGTACATGATAAAAGCTGTAGGTGTGTGTGAGGGAAGACAAAAAGAGGAAAGGAAGGAAGGTGACATTAATTACTGTGTTTAGCTGAACAGTGATGGTTAGATGGTTTTGCCTTCTGTGTGCTGAATTGTTTCCTCTTCCAGGCCATATTCATGATTCCCACCAACCCTCCCCCAACCTTTCGGAACCCGGATCTGTGGTCTCCGGCCTTCCGGGACTTTGTCAGCCAGTGTTTGGTGAAGAACCCAGAAAACAGAGCCACGGCCACACAGCTGTTACAGGTAACTAGAATCCTGACTGTGTCATCAGGAAACCTTTAGTTATGTATCAGCTTTCATGGCGCAGTTCTGATTGTAACTGATGTCAAAAACTCAAAAAACTGGGTTTGCGCTCTGTGTGTGTGCTTGTGTTTTAGTGAGTTTCACTATTGCGTTTCTTTCTCCTCTACAGCATCCGTTTATTAAATCAGCCAAGCCCAATTCCATCCTCAGAGCTCTGATCACAGACGCCATGGAGATCAAACTGAAGAGACAGGAGGAAGAGCAGAGAGAGCAAGATGCAGATGATGATGAGAATTCGGTACAGACTTGAAGAGTCACAAATGATCTCCATAAGCATGTACAGCTTTTAAGTTACTGAAACTAAAGAAGACGTCTGAGGGTTTTTGTAGTTGACGAGCTTTTGATTTCTAACTTTCCAAAGCTAAACACAGACTCATATTTATAAACATGTATCTTCTGGATATTGTAACTGCAGTTGGAGAGCGTTAAATCACGTTGCCCTCTGCCTCTGCGTTTCAGGATGAAGATGAGGTTGACCAGGGGACGATGGTTCGGGCAGGTACGGGTGACTCAGGAACCATCCGGGCCGCTGGTTCTTTAGGAAGTTCTCTTGGAAGTACGGCAGGAACGATGATTGAACACGATGACACGGGAACCTTGCAGTCACAGCTGGGCACCATGGTCATCAACTCTAATGATGACGAGGACGACGATGATGAGGAAGATGCTGGCACTATGAAAAGTAAGTCCCTCTAAACACATTAAATGCATGCTGAAGTGACCGATGAGGGCTGCAAAATACACTCAATTCTGGGCTCTGACTGATGATCGTGGTGGTAGTAGTGTTGCTTCTCTGTGATTTTGGCTTTGTATCGAGAAGCTGGTTGTCTTGCTGCAGAATGAATTTAAGATGAGTCGTGTGCCTTCTCGATGCTGCAGTCTAAATATTTAAATTGGGTAAATGTTTGCTCGGCAGTGTAGCAAACATTTACCCATTTACCCTAAATACACCCAGCTCAGTGTGTATTTAGCGACAGTGAACTGTGATTGTACATTTGTGGAGCTGTGTCTGATAAATGCAGTGATAAATTGGCTCTCAGTTTACTGGAAACCATGTAAGAGGAACCAGATGATGATGTGCTTAGGCATTACTTTTAAACAAACAGACAGGATCATCGTCACGTCATCCCTCGCTTTTATGCGCTCAGGGTTAGAATAATAAGATGGAGACATTCAGAACCGTGTTCATGGACTTGTATCCACTGTGTGATATTCTACCTCTGTGACAGGACAGCGGGGTTATGAGAGCAGACTAAGTGAGCTAAACTAGGTGTGCAAACAAAACCGAAATAAAAACAGAGACTTTAATGGCCACTTACAAAACTAAAGAAAACAAGCCTGAGCTTTGGTGCATGCTTACTGACACTGGGCTGTCTATCAGACAAATACCACACATTATAACCAACAATGAAACTAATAATGCATTAATGTGCATTGTGCATTAATGTGCAATGTGCAATGTGCACTGTGGATTGACTGCAGGTTAAGTGGTGTAACATCATTTTTTGGCCACAATCATCAAACATGCAGCTGTAGTGTTTAACTTGTCCATGAGGGGGCAGACTGTGACCTCCCTGTGAACCGACAGATTGACTGTGTTGTGTGTGTTGGTGTTACTGAGGATGTTTCCTTCAGAGGCTTGAACTCTAGTACCACAGTGACTTTCCTCCTAATTCTGGGTGTGTGTGTTAATTCCTAAATTACAAGCACAAACTTGCTGCTGGTGAACTCGGGCAAGATGCGTGTCAGCAGAGCGCACTTATAAATGTGCAGGCCTCAGATAGAAACAGTAGAGTTTGTTCTTTGTTTGATTCAATGGCCCAGCATGTGTGATGTTAGCAGCAGTGATGGCCTCTATGCTAGCACTTTGTATGGTCACGTGTGATTATGGGTAATGTAGTTCTGCTTTATTTCTTGTCCTTTTGTATAACCTGTGATAATATAAGCGAGACACATGGCACTCAGATAACCATGAGTGGAAGTCTATGGCAGAATTTTTAGTAGTAGTTAAAATGATGTAGTGCTACAGTTGGCACTTGGCCCGCCTCTGCAGCCAGAGAGCCAATCAACAGCCAGTTGTGTGGCTGCAGGAGAGGTTTTATGACAGCTTCAGCTGTGTGGTGGCAGGTATATCTATTTTTCATTGGGCCAGTCGGTGTAGGTAAATGTATTTATATATTCAGAATATTTATTAGCTTACTGTTTATTCAGCCCTCTGGTGGGAGGAGGCATGGACATTGATTATGTTGATGCTCTGGATCAATCCGTTAATAAAGGTGAAATTATGTGAAGCTGCCATGTGTAATAAATGTGTAACTTTTAGGGGGGAAAACTTTGTAAATCTGCCCCAACAGAAGATATCATAACAAACGTTTTTGTCCTCTTCTTGCCTGATTTGACTGCTGATTCTGTATATACAGTTTTTGTTCCAGTTAGGGCTTTGCTATAACCTTTAATTAACAGAACCTGAGGGACCAGACTCAGTTCACCTGAGATATAAAATAAAAACAGAGGGGAAAGATTCAGATCAACAGACCCGCTGGATTGTCTTTCAGGGATGTGTTGGTTCTGCATCGGTCTGTTGGCGTCTGTCGACCGTGTGGGAGCTGAAGCGTTGGCTGTATTTGGTGCTATTGGAACAGATTCTCAATAAGAGTTGGACTCAGTTGATCAGTGCTGTTAGTCTGTGGGTGTGTTTTATGTTTGTTTTTGTACGCAAAGAATTAACCCCCATGACACACGTCACACGCGTGTGCGTGAGTGTATATTTGCTGTAGCTCTCTGTGACTCCAGTAATATGCAGCCAGAATACGCTCTGATGAAAATAAAGCTACCGTGGAAGTTCGTGGCCAAATATCACAACTCCTACACTTCATCTAATGAGAGTTACTTTCAAACCAGGGGAGCGCTGGCCACATTTACTACCACTGACACACTGGCAGCATTTGGGTGCTCACTGGACCAATTTGTAATTCTCCAGTGCCCTGATGGTAATGGAACCACCATCTGGAGAGAAATAGACCTTTTAGATTCAGATATACGCACATAAGTGACGTACAACCCAAAGGCCAAAGCTAGTCTGCTATCTCAGTCCAGACCCTGAACTCCTGAAACAGGAAAATAAATCAAAGGCAACGTAATGTTCATGGATCTTGGGCTGAATGACTTTAATCATTTTTAATTTTTGCATCTCGCTGCTCTATAAAAGCCCAAAGTCACTTACAGCAACTCATCTCTATCATCTCAGCGTGAGTCGAGAGCAAAGACCGCTATAACATTTACATTATATGTCTATGAGAAGTAAAAATGTGCATAATTGGAAGAAAATGGACGGATGACTAAAAGCAAGCTGCTGTTTGTTCAGACTTTGAAAAATTTAAACTGAAGTTCAAAAGAGAAATTTTTACTGCTGCTGTTTTTGCACGCCTGCTTTCCCCACAAGCTTCTCAAGAAAGTGGAAGTGCTCTGACTGCCAACCACACGTAATTACAGAAATAAACTGTCTATATTTGACCCACACACTAACAGCATGGTTGGCCGTTTCACCATAAACAACTCTCTCCGCCACCTGCTGTTTATTATGACACCAGAAGTCGACTTTCAGGTGTCATTTTAATTATTTTGGGGGCTTAACTGTTGAACAGTTACAGTAACACAAACTGTTTGGCCGCATTAGTGACATGTCAGGTGTTATTGGACTGACACACTGATGCTCGCCGTCACAGACACCATATGAGACCATAAGATGAGCGCAGAAGACGTGAACATGCAGTCATTCTGCAGACGTACACTGCCACAATGCCTCTGTGAATCTATTGAGTCTCGATCACACGCGCTCACACACACACACACAAAGTGTCTCCGGTCAGACGTCCTGATATCAGGTTAGTATAGATCTCCACAGGCAGCGGTTTAAACTGCATTAACACTGGAACATTTTGAATTCATAATTGCATTACAACTCCGATGTCCTTCAGTTGTGTGTTTGTACGAGTGTGTCTTCCTCTGTTGCCTTTTAATGTGAGGGTGTCTGTGTGTGTCCCAAACTAATGACCATGGTCTGATGCTGAAGGGGCCCTGAAGATCAACATGAGATATTAGATCAGTTATTGATCCTCCCTAATGCTACTGAAAAATAAAAGGCCTTTTAATTTACAGTGATTAGCCCTAAACTGTCTCTGACTAGAATCCAGATTAGACACTCTCATCTCCTGAAAACTGTACAGGACAGAAAACATGGTCGAATTTCACACAGATCTACATTTAAATGGAGATACGGGTAGAAACAGTGCAGTTTGTAAGATCTAACTTCTTAAAATCTGACCCAGACGAGGATTTTGGTGGTCAAAGGTCACACAAATTGTATGATATTGAGATAACATAATAAAGCCAAAGGTGAGATTGACTGTGCAGTTTTATTGTTCTGCAGAAACACTTTTCTGTCCATTATTCACATCATAACTGAGGAGCAGGAGGAGACTGTATTTCAGAGGAGATCAGATCCTGGCACTCATCTTGTAAGTGGCGATTATGGACACATCTGTACACATAAAACCTCCCTGTTTTAGGAGCTTTTTGCAGGACCGTCCATATTCAAAGTAGATTTACTGGACAGACATTTCAATAAATTCCTTCCAGGTCTGCGCTACAGTACAGGCAGAGATGATGATGAATTAGCTAGTTGGAGGAGGCATACAAAGGCAGCGCTGTAATTGCAACTAATATTATAACCACAGGCTCTGATTTTATGTCAGAGAGTAGCTGTAATCTCCTCTGATTCTTCTTAATAAGACAAGTATTTAGCTATAAAGATATAGTCTGTGCTCTTCAGTCATAACACGAGACACAAAATGGGAACATGTGGGAAGATATGGCATTGGTCTCTTTCCCTCTGAATCTCATGCAGAGTGGCTGGGAGTGTGATTTGAGACTGATTCAGGCTTTCATTTGTCGTCTGAAGTGGATGTAGTCTGAGCCGTTATGTTGACTTAAGTAAATAATTTAAATAGAGTTTTCTAGGTCTGAGCTGTGACAGTGTTCTCTAATGTTTTACTTTGCTCTGCGTCTGTAGCAGCCATCACACAGTGAATTGTGTGTACGCTTAAAATGAATAGAGCAGTGCATTTTCCACCTTCTCGGTACGGAGCCTCGTTAAAAAGGCCGAAGAGCTTTTTAGACCTGCTCATCTCTCACAGCTCTTTATGTCATTAAAGTTTCATTTTGTTGTGGAACGTTGTAGAACGACACTTCCTTGGCTTTAAATGTAATCTGTATTTTCCTAAACTTGTAGTTTAAAGATTGCAGCTTTAGCTGTTAATTCTAATGATCCAACATCCCAAAACATACATACATGTGACATATGTCCACACGGAGCTCCGGCTACACCAGCACAAGAGCCATCTTCACGTATAGTGAATACGTAAACAATTAAAGCAAAATCGGTGGTATTATTTATGACATTTACTTATTTTTTGTATTTAATTCTTCTAAACAAGGAGCACTTAAGGCTGGCTGAGAAAGGGGTCACCCCCCATAGATGCTGGTTTCTTCTCCTAAGCAAAAGCTCCTGAACTGTTGTGCATGCTCAGACTTGCTGGCATAAAACTGTAGAAAAGCATATTGTATTTAGGCTAATATGAATTTCATATTGATTGAATGTAGTAATAGGAAAACAGTATTTGAGTAATGAGCTCTGACCTTTATCAATTCCTGCTATCATCATCATCCATTTGCACAACCCTAATGTGACGTGTTTTAAATATGCAGAAAGTTTCAAACAGGAGCATAAACTTATCTGAGCTGCTAACACTGACTGCTTCTGAATCGTTCTGAACTGGCGGGTCACCTCCCCGAAGAAAAGGGACACAAGCGGACAGACGTCCTACGTCATCTGAGACAAGAGACGCTGAGTCATGTCCAGACAAACACACAAGAAGACTGAAAAGTACATCAATGTCTGTACGTGTGGAGAAGCTGAGTGTAGTTACAGAAAGCCACAGAGGCTCATCACATTACATTCCAGTATATGTTGAATTGTGACCTGGTGCATTGTTGTCATTTTCTTTACATACAAGTAAGAAGATCTAGAAAAAGGACCGTTGGGTTGTCTGTGAAGGTTCTCAGTCATCCAGGTCATCGTGGTCTAAGGAGCCTGGGAAGAAAAGCGTCTGGACTTCTTTAACTTTCCTTGAAGACGTTTCATCTGAGAAGCTTCTTCAGTTCTCAGAGCGAATAGTGGAGAGTCCCAGATTTTTAGCCGCTATTAGGAGTGTCCCCAGGAGGGTCATGGGCCGCCTATTGATCCTCTGCCTAATCACATGAGCCAAGGTGTGAAAACAGATAAGGGTCATTATCAGCCAAGGTTTTGTGTGAACTCATTGTGAAACCTAACCCCGCCCTACCACGTGATTTACTGAGGTCAAATGGCAAAAGACCATTGGTTTGTTTTTTTTTATGCACAGAATCCAGGAAATAAAGTCACTTATATAATAACCTGGGAACGTCACCAGACGCCTGCTTGAGGTCCTCCCAGGTGCTCAGCTAAAACTCAGCTTTTTGAAAGTTCTAATAAAACCAGATTTTTTACTTTAAACCTTAAACTTGTACAAAGTTCTACAAAAATAAAAAGCAAGCCACTATTTATACTTTTTAATTCAAAGTAAACGCCACCATGTCGACTTCCTGCAGTGATGATGTAATTGGTCAGCAGAGACCCAGCAGACAGGAGAGCAGATCAGTGTCAGAGCAGAGAGGACAGAATAATGGGCTTGTCAGTGGGTGACAAACGGTAATGGCACAGTGCTTTTCTTCTACTCTTTTATTTTAGTCTTTTTGGTACGGGCCTCATCCGCTGAGGGCAGGCAGGCTGCCTCTGCAAACCGCTTTGTGTGTGCAGCGGTTAAATTTAATGTCTCAATCAGCTGCCCAACTGGTATAAAATATTCTGGTGACTGTTGCTTCCAGTAAAGGGGGAGAAAAGAGACCAGAGTGCCCCCCCCCGCTGCAGTCTACAGCATCTGCTGTCAGAAAGTAGAAATAAAGGGAACATCTAAATGTCACGAGCATCTTTTCATTAAAGGTGATGGGCGTGCGGCAGCGCTGGTCAAATGAATTACTCACAAAGCCCGTCATGACTTTTTCAGCTCTCTTTATACGTTTCCTGAATATTTACATGCAGGCTGAGAAAAGAATTCAGAAACATTTATCTGTACATTTGACTCTTTATAATAATTTTATTATACATAAACTTTATATTTTACTGTTATTTCAACTGTTACAAGAAAATAATTTTCCAAATATGGGATAAATAAAGGAATTCTTATTTCTTGTTTTCCTCATTTGCTGCCAGTGTCATCATCAGTTTTATTAATTATCAATATTTTTCTGACTCATTTAAAAGGCCTGTGAAGTCGGTGTGGATCACAGTGTGGGTCAGGTTGGGTGTATCTCCTCAAACAGATCAAGTGTTTCTTGGTTTGGTTTTTGGTTTTCTCTGCAGTTTGAAAGTGAAAAATCATGTTTGAAAACCTCACATTTAAAATACTCGCCTCTAACACTCACCCACGTTATGTCTTTGTGGTTTTTGAGAAGTTGAGCGAACACTTGGAATTACGTAACTGAAAGATGACCTGAAGTTGGGGAAAACAGACTTTTCCTAACACGATATCTGGGAATAATCTTTTTGCTTACTTACAATAAAGATTGTCTTGTGTTAGTAACTGCAGAGGCATTTCTCACCCTGTCACCTTGTAAATGAGACATGTTACCATAAACATGCCATAAGAGTGACCTGGCCAGTGAGCCAGGTGGTATGGAGACACCTGACAGGAAGGTCCAGGTGTAACTTTACAGCAGCAACTGAACCTTCAGAATAAGAGCTGGGATTAGGTGTAAAACATAAAGAATGCTTAGTAGCATGCTTCCTCCCACATGGCATTACAACCAGCATGTCCATTTACAGGAATGTGGTGCACAGCTGGAAAAAGTCTTTGTCCAGTCAGATAATTCCAAACAGGAGATACCAAGCACTAGATGACAAACTAGGATCAAAGTAACATCAGCTCATTGATTTTTATGGGTCTGACCTTTTGTCATCTGATTAAAGTGTTTCCTCAAATAGAAACCCAAGAGTGAAGTCAAAGTCTTTAAATAAAGGCTGGCCCCTCACTACATCCAGCTGCATGCCTGAAAATGTCTCACGATCAAAGCCTGCTGTCCACTCACACATGGAGCAGTGGATTCATGACCCGAATGGGAAATGTTGAAACACCTGGGTTTGGAGTAAGCTAACCGATGTCAGCCAACGTTAGTAGTTCATTGTGCTTTTGTTCCTCTATGTTTACAATTGGCTAGTGAAGCTGTGACACCACGAGTGCAGCGCTGGCTGGTTTTATAGAGACCGAGGCTTCACTCGCAGAAATGAGAACAACTGTGTGAAGATTCAATGTTAATGTCAGTTCTTGTTTTAAATACAGACCTGTACAGAACTGACACCTTCATCACAGATGGTGATATTTTCTTGAGAACATCACGAGAATCTCAGTTTTCATTAATTCAGTTTTAAACTCCTTTTTGCTCCCACTAGTAGAGTCGTTTGAAATAAATTCTGAAAATAGATGAAAAACAACTCCAAGTTTATCACATCTACACTGGATTACCACGTCTGTGGAACAGTTTATCTGCACTTACCTCCAGGACTACACAATCTTCACAACATGTTGTGACGGCATTGATTTAGAAATACTAATACAGGCCCGTGTTACAGTAGTGCTTTCTCAGTTGGTGAAATAATTGGCAAATACATAATCACACTGAAAAAAATAAATAAAAGTGAAGTATGTTTATTTTGTGCTAAAAACAGGTCATTTTAGCCCATTGATAGGTGGGGTCATAATATCTCACATAGATACGAACCTTCTGCGGCCTGAGATGTAGCCGTGCACCTGCTGTAGTTTGGTCGGTCTGGGAGGAGTCGTGGACAAAGAAACAAACACACAGCAGACACATTTCATGGATTACAGGAATTATTTGGTCTGGAAAAATGAGTAAGTAAGTGCGAGTGTGTGTCTGTGTTGGTCCTAAACAGTAAAGGGAGTAAACAACAGATTTGAATCACTTTAGATAATTAATATCAGGAAAAAAAGTCTTAGCATTGCATCATTAACACCTTTAGCCCGTGTGACGCAAAAGCTGCACAACCGCCTGTTTAAAAATCTACATATTTCTTCATCCATGACAACATTAAACCAGTCTGAGTCACAGTCGTCGTATCCCAGTTATTACTCGTCCATTAAAAAAAATAGTTGTCCATAAATTTATTTAAGCAAACACACACACACGCACACACACACACACTAACCAGCTCTAATATCCTCCTGCCATGACATCAGAGTTCCCGGCAGGGTCTAAAAGGAAAGGCTCAGTAATTCAAATGCTGTTATAAATCTGTGAATAACTTCTTACACAAAGAGCTTTTAAGGGTCAACCTGATGGAGCGTATTAGAAAGTTGAGAACGGTTAGTAGAAACGATAACTGTTATCACAGCATTCCCAGAGCAGTGCTATCTGATCACACTGCCATCTCTGCATAACGTAGGTGTGTAACTTCTGGGCTCGGTAAGACCGCAGAAGCTTATTAAAACCATGGATCAAACGCTCAACGACGCCCGTGAACTCGCTGATTTGCTCTCACTGGGGTAAAATTATTCAGTGAACCGGAAACTGTGTCAGTATCTCCTCTCTGTAATTGTCCATGTAGCTGCTGACTTTTCCATAGGCGCGCACACAAAAGCACACACGCACATAAACACACTCTGTATAATATATAATTACTTAGGTTGGACAAATTCTCCAACCGGTCAGTGTAAATACGACAACATTCAGCCATCTTACTCGTTATCCACACCCTGGACTCCACGATAGGAGATAAAACTAAAAGCTAATGTTCTGTTTTCATTGCAGCGATGTAAATAATTTGGAAATGATAAGAGTTTCTGAAGGTCTTTTTAAAAAGTCTACACTGAAATAATCCAAAGGTTAAATATGTTTTGGAGAAAGTCTGTACAGAGCACCAAGAACAAAATAAAAAGGCCTCAAAACGTGACGTGTGGGCTTAAGTGGTTCAATAGTTTCTGCTATCACCGTTTTCTTAAGTGTTTCCTAAGATCCTGCTATTGTTCTATGTACCGTCACATTTCTCTGGGTTTTATACTTTCATATGTTTGATATGATCAACAATACTCAGCTGCTACGTTTTGTTTTGTTTGTTTGTTGTTGTTGACGTGTCAGTCAGGCAGTTCCAGCTTTGAAACAAAGGAGATGCTAATTAATACTTGAGGCACATCTATAATCTAAAATACTCTCTCTAAAACACACACACACACACACACACACACACACACACACACACTCTTAGGTGTTGTTTGTTTGATTTTTCCTAACATCCAGTTTCCAAAACCTAATATTTGCTTTCCTGACATTTATTATTAATTTATCACTCGTTAGCAAGTCTTAAAATATTTCATCTAAGTGATTTGCTTTTTTTAATGGGCTCCATCACATGCTGTGCACTTCCTGTAACATGCATTAAACTCTGGAGGTGCTTTCCTCTCTCGATGGTTCAATAGTTACATTAAAGCCTCTGCTGTCTTTTTTCCACTGACAGAGCTTTAAAAGCCGTAAAGCCATCAGTACATGAGCAAGTCACTTACTGCTATCTCTTTAATGCACATATATTATGATAATCTTGTTCCCGGCTTATTGCCGCCTTAATAATGGAAGACTTCATTGATCCTTGAAGGAAAATCCTCTTTCTGCCTCCACGTTCATGCTGAGGTTGGAGTGCAGTAACCTGTGACTGTGGGTGATGGACCTACTCAGGGATCTTTGAGCAGGGCAGGTGCTTGCTGACATTTGTGTTTGCACCCAGATTTTGGTTCAGTGTTTGGCTAAAGCTCTGCATAATTACATTTCTGTAAACTTGTGGTGGAGGTATAGGTATGGAGGTATCCTCAGGATTGGATTGTGTCCTGAAATTTGAATTACAATTAACCCTTTTTGCCAGGGGCTGAGCTGGATTTGCATTCATAAAGGTAAACTAAGTACAAAACAAAAGAGAAGTTTAGTGCAAAAAAACATCAAGAGGAAATGCTCTGCTTTAGTTTGAGTTATTATGCACTTTGTCAGCTCGCAGTAATGTTCTCATATCTCTCTTCCTGATGTGACTTAGGAATGTAGCAGGATCCTCTCCCTTTACAAAGTGTCTAAATAAGGAGGCAGAATGAATGAATGCAGTGTGTAAAGGGGAGTGGATGTAAATTACATTCACAGAAATATCTCACCAGTATCTTTCCAGCTGTTGCAGCTCAGTCAAACACTGCTATTAAACCACAGCGTTTGAACTCAGAGCCCCGCTTTACCTTTTCCAAGAAATATTTAATTCAACAACACTAGAGTCCAACAAGCCCGTCATCCCCTGCAGGAGCAGCAGCAAAGGTCTCAGCATTTCCACTGATATGTTTCAGTGTCGTGTCTCTGAAGTTACATCAAGACTTAAGTCCATCATGGAGTCTGTGTGTCTCTCTGACAGTCCAAGACTCATGTGCAGTAGAGTAAATGTTGGACCTGCTGTTTATTTTACAGGGCGAGATGAGACGATGCAGCCTGCCAAGCCCGCCAAGCCGTCCTTCCTGGAGTACTTCGAGCAGAAGGAGAAGGAGGCGAACGTTCATAATGATGGAGGAGGAAAAGGACAAAACAACGCCGATAACCGCAAACTGCCCGGAGAGGGAGATCTTGAAGTGGTGAGCTGGAAACACTGCGTGACACACACTGAAGACTTGTAGATGTTTCAGTATACTCAATTCATATCAGTATAGGCTGAGATAAAACCCATCCCCCAACACTGAGGTGACTAAAACTATATTCAAAATGGCACCATTAGCAACGCAAAGGGTTATGATCCCACCAGCAGTTTGATTTTTAATAAAAGCTAGAGGTCTTCATGTTGGGAATGTTCCTGGTATCTGAGTGAAATGCTGATTAAATACGAGGAAAAGTCAGACAGGTTTAAAAGTAAGAAAACACTCAAACCATAAATCTAATGGGCGAAGGTAAATATCACCTGTACAAACACTGTGTGTGTGTTTAAGAGCTGTGCTGCCGTCTGCAGCTCTATAAAGCCCGAACACCAGTGATGAAGATGAAGACCGTGAACCAGCCTCACCATGACCTGTCGGTTTCAGGCTTCTCTCCTAAAATAAAGTTACTAAACTAGTGAACATTGAAAACTGCCAGCGACTAATAAACTAATTATTAATGAACAAAATAAACAAGAAACTGCCAAAGCTGATGGAGGAGATGGAGCCAGCCCAACTGCTCCTTTGGCTTTATATGCATGCAGCTGAGCCTCTGCAGCTCATCAGCAGTCACAATAAACCAAAGAGAAACTGCAGGAGGAGGTTGATGACATCATGGATCGGGCTCGTTCAGAGCTCGTCTTCAGATCAGCCCGTAGAGGTGTCTAATAAACCACAAGTGAAACAACTTTAAAGAATGTAAATTCAAAGCTCTAAAAATGAGTTTGTACATGTTTGCACTTTTGTTTCCTAGCTTATTCACACCTCGTGTCCATGTTTGCTTCTAGAAATGGTGTAAAAATCTTTTATTGTGCAGCCAGTTTGTTCTCAGCTTCTGAATTCCTTCACTGAACAGATGAAATTACGTTACAGCAACAAAAAGCAGAGGTTGTTTGTTTGGCTCAGAGACATTTACGCTGGACAAATGGCTGCTGCTGGAATTAAATATTAAATATGTGACCTTTAAATATGAGGTGGTTTCTCTTACTGGATCACCCAGCTGCCGTTTCACCTTTAGCTATTCAGAGGACGCATCAGCAGAACGATAGCAAAATAAATACCCCAGGTAGGCACGGAATCCTGAAAGTTGTGATTATTAAAAAACAAACAAATAAAGCAAAATTGCATTTTGCAGAATTTATTAGGCGTGTTGAAGCTTTGCCTGAATTATGTACAACGGTGAATTCTCCACAGCGGCAGTTTGAGCATGTAGTCGTCTAAAAGTGCCGCCATTAAAGAACAAAGACGTGTGTTCTGCTGAATATGCGCATGTATGACTTCATCATTTTTAAGTGTGTGTGTGTGTGTGTGTGTGTGTGTGTGTGTGTGTGTGTGTGTGTGTGTGTGTGTGTGTGTGTGTGTGTGTTGTGTGGACAG
>VOQK01010184.1:8684-21469 GCA_015052645.1 Benitochromis conjunctus | reverse complement strand
GGGGAAGGAGACCTACAGACTCTGTCACTGCAGCCGGGAGAGGTGGCTGAGGGGGTGTGTGGGGGGTGGTTAAGAAGGGCTGGAGAAGAAAAAAAGAGAGGGAGCTATGGAAGGATGGTCTGTGAAGGTTTTAAAGCGTTGCACACAAGTAACAACGGGAGAGGCATCCTTCTCCCAACAGACGAGTAATCAGGTCAAGAGTCGGGAGAAAATTCCCGTGTTTGGAGAGCAGGATGATTGAACGAGAATGTACAATTTTATTCAGCCCCTTGTCCTCCGCTGCTGCTTTCAAATGGAACCACCCGCTCACCGAGAATGGAAGCAGTATTGAATTGTGAAAGGGAAATTGTGCTTTGGGAAAAAAAAAAAAATAAGGGTGCGCTTGATTTCAGTAACATCGGTAGGGTTTTGGGTGGGGGTGGCGGGTGGGGGGGTAGAAAAGAAGGAAGAAAAATGCACTGGCTAAAATGAAAAGGCACTATAATGGGCTTGCTGCTGCTTTCATTAGTACACATGCTTGCCACAACATGTATATATTTGCAAGTGACGGTAATCCATCAATTACCAGAGGGCTTTCAGATCATGATGGTGTTAATACTGTGGAGAGGTGCAGGGAAAAGCCTGTGTAATGTAGCCAGTGGCTCACCACAGCCATTAAGGTACAGAAAAACCTGCACTCCATTTCTCAGATCTCCCACAGAGATGGTACAGGAAAAAAAAAAAACATGAGAAGAATATAAAGTGCATAGCTTGAAGTAAAGGCCAGCTTCCCGGGGTCAGTGTCTCGAATGTTGCTCTTTCTTCTTGTAGATGGTTCAGATGGTTCTGGCCCAAACAGTGATTCTCAGGGTAGTGTGGAGAGTTTACGGAAACACCTGAGGGCAGATGCCTTCACACAGCAGCAGCTGGAAGCGTTGGACCGGGTCTTTGAACGCCCCTCGTACCCTGACGTCTTCTCTACGACGGAACATGTCAAACTAGAACAGGTTAGTGGCACCGAAACTCTCCGTCTTTGCTTTTTCTTTATTGCAGCACCAAAAGCCAAGCATGCTAGCACTGAATCAAACACAGAAAAAGCACCTCTGTCACATATATTCCCAAACCCTTTCCTGGAAATAAAAGCTAATTAAATAAATGTCTATGATGGCAGAGCCTGGGATTACAGTCCCAGCATGTATAATGCTGGAGGTATCAGTAGGAAAACTCCCACATACTATTGATTTGGTGATGAAAAACACATTCTGTGTACCCCCTGTAATTGAGAATAACAGTAAAGCAACTGAAATTAATCAATACCTAGATTTTTTCTTCATTTTTGCCACGCTATTCAACTGTTGTTTCTTGCCTTTGTTGTTTATTTTCCAATTCTATGACATATCTTAATGTGCAACGACTGATGCGGCCTCAAAAAGCTGCCTTTATTGTAATACATGCCCATGAAATAGACGTATGAAACGCTAGCCTCCACCTTTTTCCTGGTCCTGATATTAAAGCCACTCTGGCCATCCATCCTCATTTCGAAAAATTAAGAGGCATTTGGGAAACAGCCACCCCCCACGCCAAAACGACAGCCAGAACCCACTGCTTATTAAAAGCTCTGGGCTTATTACAATGGATAACCTTTATTTACTTTCATTATACTATTAAACAACAAGAGACTATTAATTTCTCCCACCAAACTACAAGTCGGACCCATAAAGCAAAAGCAGTCACCTAATTGAGTTCATTTTAATTTCTCTCCAATCGGGGCGAATTACGCAGGTGATAAATCAGTGGGACAGGCCTCACCTCCAGAAGAGGGCCTAATTTGCAGCTAATTACAAAACTGATTTCTACTGGAAGATCAATACCAAAACGAATTGGAAATGACTTGCAATCACAAAGAGCGTCAGGGAGAGTATTAAAAGGCAGAGGGAAAAGGGTTAGACTAGAAAAAGGGGGTGAGTGAGTAAGAAAAAACAAAGGAGGCCAGGAACAGTCCAGAAAAATCAGCTTTAATTTAATGCAATATTAATCAGTGTATTTTCCCTTTCATGGGTGCCTCGTGTTTTTTTGTTGTTTTTTTTCCTCTGGAAAATGTGTCCCTATTAGCCAGTGTCTGGGCTTCTGTAGCGAGGCATTAAAAAGCCATTCTGGAGATGCAAAACTCAATGGATTCACCCCTCCCACACTTCTGCTAGCCATTTGGTCATCCTTTTCAGACCTATCTTTTCAGTTTTCCCCCTCCTGCCCTTTATCTGCATGATAAAACGTCTGTTTGGCGTCTGAAGCCTGCGAGAATAGAGGAAAACATCCGACATTGTGCCAGTGAACAGTTGTAGCAGACAATTAGAGTTTATCTGTGATAGTGGCAGACAAGAGCGGGGTCACAGGCGTCCTCCTGTGGGAGCGCGGCCCACTGAGCCACGCACACTGCGCTTTGGACAAACGTTGTCAACACTCAGACTCCGGAAGTCTCATCTCATTAAAAAAAAAATCTGCTAACATCTGCCATCAGTTTCTTTAAGCATATTTACAAAGGGAAACATGACAATGAACGGGGAAGCTGGAAGAGCATTTTTTACATTGAGAAAGTTTTTTATTTCATTAAAAAGACAGTGCACCCAAATTACAAGTTAGATTATATTTTTTTGTTTGGTTGGTTTTTTTGATAGACGTCTCTGGGATTCCATCCCAGTGCAATGAAGGTGAATGGGAGGCTTTTGTGTAGCACAGTGCTTTTACAGGCTTTGGTGTCAGTAGTTTTTACCAAAACTACTTTCTGACAATGAAAATGTTTCTATGCAAAGTGTCAATTCTGCAGCTAATATAGTGCTAAAATAATATACAGTAAGAAAAAGACATGTTGCCATGAGTTTTTGATCAAAAGTCAGAAATAATAAATATTGTCTTCATCAAAAATCCTCACTTATTTATAATGATATTTTACTATATTAAATATTCACTTTTTTAAATTTTTTATTTATTTTTTTTACCAATTTTAGACTTTATTTCATGTGGGGTTTTTTTTTTATTGTTTCAGAATTAAAGGGAAAGTTTATTTTGAGAAAAAAAAAATTTTAAAGAAAAAATAAAAGAAATATGGAAATCTATTTTTTAAATATACAATAGATTAGGGATAATAATGAAAACCTTCAATGGCAAACCTCAGTGTTTAAAAAATTTGTCCTTAAAAAGAAAAGGTTACACCTCCATCGCTCTCTATTAAAAGGGTGGCTCCAGATGTGTTTACATTTCAAAATATCAGGAGGATTGCGGGTTTGTGTTTTGGGTGAACTGGCCCTTTAAGCCAACATCTGAGCCCAAACAAAAAGAAAAGCCTCAACAGTTTTACGATAACAAAACACACAAGCTGTACAAGTGATTGTATTCGCAGATAAGAGGTAATGAAATTTAAAGGTGGTTTAGACTCCAAATTAAAAACAAAAAAAACTCCCCCAAAAATGTGAATAGTGTTCCTTAAACGAGGCCACATGGTGTGTCTGTAACAAAGCAGAACTGCTTTCTCCCTTGGCTGATCAGGAGTAGCACTGCAGTCAAGCACAAAGGGCCAGCTGACACCTTGGCTTTTCACTCATCTCAAAATCCCACTTCCTCTCAGACAATACCAAAATACATTCATGATATGCTTGAACTGCCACCCTGCAGCATGAACCCACACACGCACACAAAACACACACACAATGCTCTCATACAAATTTATACTCACACGGGCCTGTGTGGAACGCTTAATGGAGGAGGAGAAAGGAGGATTTCCATCTAGGTATTGTTTGGTTGTGTAATGATTCAACTGTCCTTTTCCCAGGCTAATGAGTACTCGCTTCCTGCCCTGAATTCCAGCCTGGACGAAGGCAAACCCAGTTTATCCTCTAGCGCCAACCCAGACCTGGGCCCCAGCGTGTCGCAAAGCTACCCTGTAGGTAAGATCAAGTGCCATACAGTACGCCTTTATGCTGCTGAGCCACAGCTTCAGCTGAGGGGTTTTGAACAATGTAAAAGGACAAGAAAGTCAGTGCTAAACATGCCTGTGCAACTGACAAAAAAGCAAAATGAAATATGTGACAATAAAGGCAAAGGAAAAAAGTTAAGTGTGAAGACTTTTTTACCGTTTCACTCTGAGCTGAAAATGCGATAAAAAGCTTAGCAGCAGTCTTCCGTCTTGTTTTTTTTTTTTTTTTTCTTTTTTGCTGAGCAAGCATGGCGATAAGAGAGACTGGGAGGGGAGGGGAGCTGTTCAGTCACCACTGGACAAGGACCTTTGGGTGCCAGCACATCAGAACTATGACTGTGTATCAGAGCAAGGTCTCTGGGAGAGAAAAAAAAAAAAAAAGGCCACCATGCAGGACTGACTGCTTGTTGGCTGCTGCTGTGTTGCTCCTGCAATTTGTTCTCCAGGAGACAGTTTGTGTGTCTCAAAGCACGAGTAATGTGCCTCGGTAAATACGCTCTGGCATTTCTGCCGCCTAACTCTAACACTGTGATCATTTATTTCGCCCTCCTCTCTCTCTTTCTCTCTCTCTGCGTCTCCCTCCTAGTTGTCTCCTCTCCTTGTCACAGTTAATGACTGTCTGGTTAATTGAAATATTGTTTTGTTGTTGCAGTGTTATTACCAAGAAGAAGGTTAAGTTTACTGAAAGTTTACGATGACTGTCGGGGGCCTGAGATTAATTTACAGAGCTTTTATTAAAATTCATATAATTATGCAGCAGCCATCAAAGGCAACGAGTTCTGCGTGGGGGGGGGAGGACAGGGTGATTGAAAATTGCTGCAGCCCTCCTTCTCAAATGATAGCCAAGCAGTCTTATGAGAAAAGAAAGGGCCCTTCTCTCATTAATATGTGGGAGGTAGATTTCCCCCTGTAAGGCAGGCCTCCTGAGAAAAAAGGTGTGTGTTTGTCCTTTGTGCACTGATGGCCCCATAGAAACAGGCCTGTCTCTACAGGCGGCACCTGGGATATTTTAGATGGTCTCTGCAGAGAGGGTCTCCTTACTGCTTTACAGGTGCAAAGAGACATTAAGAGGAAGAAAGATGGGATTGTGTGGATAGCTGTGTGTTCCAGTTTGTGTGTGTGCGTGTGTGTGTGTGTGTGTGTGTGTGTGTGTGTGTTAGCGTATGGAAAGCACCTGACTCCACTTGATTTTGTATTAGTAAATAAGCTTTTTCCACGCCCTTCCATGTTGGAAGAGCTCAGGAATAACGCGTACAGAGGTCAAACTAATGGAACAAACATGGCTCTGACTTCCACTTGGTAATTACTATTTGGTTAGTAGCTCTTCTGCTTGGTTTTCCCCTAGCGCCTGCCTGTGCGGATAATAGGTGATATTCAGGTGTGTGGTCTCTCTAATGGCTGAGTATTACAGTTTACTTGCCAGCGATAAGCTCACCAGAGGAATTTTAAGCCTTGCAAAAAGTGGTAAATTATCTGCAGTATTTAGGCTGAGATCCAATTTCAAATTAATTGTGTCTTTACGCGGGAAAGAACTGGAGATTATGTTCGTGCTTAAAAATGTGTTTTTGAACACCAATTAAAATGCCTGCAGTTATTGATCTTGTTGATTTTATGTCCTGGAATTTGCATAATCTATTAAAAATGAATGATTCATGAAGTGTTCATTGCCAGAGATCTGGATTCTCAGTGAACTGAAAGACTTCAGAGATAGAAATCTTTTGTGTCCTCTGCTTATCCTATTAAGGCTCAAAAGTACCTGCAAAGCAGGCTCAAATAAGAAAGGGATTTAAGGGCATTGTGCACATCATCGAAATTCAGAGGCAAGAAGCCACTTCCATTAAAACACTTTTTTTCTCTCCCTTTCCTCCACATTAATGCTGTATTACCTGCTAAATAGTCCCTCTTACCCCATAAAAACACCAAAGGGTTCCATGAATATGTGGATAGGACAATTGCATATTGTGAGGTAATTTCTATTGTTGATATGGGAAGTAATTTCTTTGATGAATTCCCTTCGAGAGATGGATTTCATCTCAAGTGCTTCTTATTCTTGTTCAGCCGAACTGCTTAAAATTCAAATAGTGTGAGCCGTGGGTGAATTTGTGAATAGCAGAGGGAGGAGCTCTGAACTTTTTTTTTGTGTGTATTTTGAGAAATAAATGGAGAGATGGTCTCGATACGGCCAATTGTCCACTATTTCTATAGAGCGTTTCTGTATTTCCTGAAATTAGCCAGAGCCCACCTGTTTTCTTGATGCTGCTTCAGACTTAAGAGCCCTCTTAAAATTCCCATGAGCGTTCAGTGGGAGTTTTACACATCTCCGCTCATTGGCTGCATACTGAAGACTCTTTAAACATATTCCCTGCTGGGCCTGTTAATGGAGGCCTCCAATGGCTTAAAGCCTCTGTGTCAATGACACCTCTCCACCTCAAGCAGCTGCTTCTGTACACCCCTTTATACCTTCCTGCTATTAAACAAAGCCTCATCCAGCAAAGACAACCAGCCACACTTTACATTCAGTTAAGCTGAGCGAGGGCTCTCAGGGTGAACTACACCGAAAGCGTCAAGACCTGCCGTTGTCCAGTGAGCAGCGAGCAATGATCAGACAGTGAACCTGCCATCAGTGATGTGTGGCCTCGTGACAAATCGCTCGTGTGTCTTCCCACAGGGGGAAACGCAGGCTCCGAAATTAATGCTTATTTCATCTTCAGAAAAGCAAACTAACCTTTGAGCACACATTTGATAATGAATGACTTTCAGCCGGTGTTCGGGGAATTAAAGCAATTTGGCTCTCCAAACATTCTTTACTTAGTTGTAATTAATTAGGGTGCTGAGATTTTTTGGCTCGTGATAAATTGCCCCATTCTGCATATAGCCTGGAAAATGGAGGTCAAAGATTTTTGGTTGTTGTTGTAGCAAACATGAAGGTGTCCCTGTCATGGTAAATTTAATACTCTTGCAAGCAAAAGAGTCATTCACAAATGACTTTGTTCGTGTGCCAAATAACAAGAAGGTCACCCCGGTTTTCCCTTTGTGTTTTAAGAAATTGAGTTGTTGTGAGTGTATAATGTTTCTGGTTGTGGGTTCAGATAAAACACACGAATCAATTTTTCGATGCTATAATAATATGTGTTTTTAGTCACTCTGTGTACGTCAAAGTTTGCTTTTTTTTTGGTCAAATATGTTCACAGGAAATCCTCTATGTTTATGAAATACAACACTATGAAAAACAGTATTCCCAGCTCGAGCTGCTTCTCAAATGAAGACAGAAATCAACAGGCTTTTGTAACAGCGAACCAAAAAATCTTTGAATTGATTTTTGCAGCGAAAGAAAGAAAGAAAGAAAAAAAAAGAGGACAGGGGAAAATAAATAGCTCGATTTGCTGGCGTTCAATCTAAGGGGACTGTCAGAGGAAACAGACAATATAAAGAAAGCCATCTTTTAATGAGAATCTGGACACACATCTCTGTTGCAAAAACAACAAAGGCTAGGAAGCAGCTAATGAGGCTATCATTGCTGTACAGAGAGTTCTCCGAATCGGTGCCTCTCTGAAAGAGGGTTTTAAAGGGGACATAAAGCAACAGTAACAGAGCTGCTGGCAGTCACTGCCAACTGCATCCTGGAATATACAAAAGCAGGATTCGGCACAGGCGGTTATCAGTACAGAAGCTTGGCAAACTTAGATTTATTGCCTTTAATAACTGTTTTTAATGGATAAACCTTTCATGTTTTGCATGTTAAACCCTTTCTTTTATTAATTCATTCTAATCGCTAAGCAAAATTATGGCAAAAATGTGTCTTATTGACACTTTTCGGTGAGGTAATGAAGGCTGAACTTTCCAGTGAGGGTTACGCTGAAAGGATTGCTTCACTGATCCGATTCATTGGATCCGTTTAAGGTCCAATATTGATGAAGTGACTAAACAAAATCAAATACTTTTTAAAAATTTGTTTAGTGATGTTGTTTTGTTTATTTCTGACGTAGTTACAGTTACTTCGTGCACATTTACAACCCCAATAATGTTCATTTCCGGTTTACAGTCGGACACATTTTCTAAAAATTCAGAAATAAAACAATAACATCCCAGATTGGAAGCAGCGTCACAAAAGGAAAAATATAATGACTTGTTCATCCAAACTTATAGAAAAAACAGCTTTCATAAAATTGTGTTGTCTGATCTTGCTTGGTTATTTAAAATATAAAGTGCCCGTCGATGACTACAGTACAGCTGAGACTTCTGTGGTGGTTGTATTTTTCAGAAGTTAATGAAGAGATTAGAATATTTACTTTTATTGAACATATGAGCCAGCTGTAGCTGCTGCAGTAATAATGAAGAAAAGATAGTGTCAGTGTTTAGGGAGACAGCTAGACAATAGTTACCAGTGTCCACACACACACGTACACACACACACTCATACACAATGGCCTCAACCCTGCTGGACCCCCCACCTACAGTACTCCCACGGCTCCCTTTGACTTATGTGCACTGGCTTGTGGCTAACTAATTCTTATTATAAATGAAAGGTCCAGCATGACCTCACTCTTTTCTGTAAAGCTCTTTAACTCAGCAGCCCTTGAGTTTCAGCGCTTTAAGCAAAAGATAAATCTCAGCAGACCCTCGTACAATATAACGATCAGTGCGGAGATTTGCAAACAATAGGGAACAGTTGTTGGACATAAGATTTAATCGTTTCTTTATCAGACAATCCGTGATCACAAATGAAATAGTTCTTTTTTGGGGTATGTATTTTTAGAGTAGTTCCTATTTGCTTTTTATGTACTATTTTGCAGCTTTGTGGTTTCCATTGTAACTTTGAATAAACCTGTGAATAAATCTTTTTTCTGCTGAACAACAGAGTGGTAAATTTGTGTCATTGAGTGACAAATTCTGACAAAAAGAAACTCCTAAGAACTCATTTTTCTATTAATATTAGTATTATTGGGGTTTATTTTATGGTGACGATGCAAACCTTGATTAAGCTTTGTGGTTTTAGTTCCACAATTCTCAAATTTTTTGTATCAGTAATTTAAAAAGAATGAGCACGAGCCCAATAATCACAATAACAACACAAAAATGTATCATAACATTAATATTATACATAAGAGTCTTTTTCAAGAGATAGCATGGATTTTATGAGTTACACTTTAACATTTAAGTAAAGTATTGAAGCAGACCAGCAGGTCAGGCTGGAGGTGATTTTAAACGTTGCATCATATTCTAGATACTTTAATTATAGCTGTAAAATAGAAGTGTAGCATTGTAGATGAGCAGGAAAACAATGAAAACAGTGTCAGTTGCTGTTAATCCTTTGTACTGTTTGTTATTTTACCAAAAAACAAATAAACAAACAAACAAAAACAGCTTCAACTCTCCATTCTGTCTATACATTAAGTAGAAGCCACTCAAAGCTTCCACTGTTTCTGATACTCCTCCTTCTACACCTCTCTGGCAGATCTTGGCCTTGCGGGCCTGCCACCGTGTTTCTTTGCCAGTTTTACCACCAACCTTTTTACTCCCTGGCCCTCACATCCCTCAGCATAGCCAGTATTCCTGCCAGTTTGTAGTAGTGGTACGTCATTAGCCAAATGTATCATTCCCACATCCTCAAAATGAACAAATATTGTGTTTGCGCCATTATTTTGTTAATCCAGTATATGTATTTTCCTGTGTTTTATGATTTCACTAGCAGTGACTTACTGGCAGTAGATTTGAGTTATCTTTTTTTTTTTCTCGTTATTCTATTATATACTTATTGCTTTGCACATCCTCTCATTTTCTTAGAGGTACAGAGTCACAGACATTAAACGTGAGACAAATCATGCATAGCACATCTGCAGAGTCAAAAACACTGTTTGAGGGAAAACAGCATTTACCAGTAAACACTTTTTTTTTCTGTAACATCAACAACATGATCAACTGTTGTCCTCTGGTGTTATGGTGCATTTTATCCTGTACGTCCTCATTAAAGCTCCAGTGGGAGACGATTTTTCCCTTTGAGTCCAAGTGACCCTCACAGTTGACAATATAGCAGGGGCCTCTCTTACCCCAGCCACTGTGGTGAATGGGGTTACGTGCCATAGTCCCTGTGGCCAACGAGGACAGCCCAACCGTCACTCTCAATTACAGAGCTGAATATCTGCAGCCAGACGGGTGACGTTCTGCAGAGGGGCCTGTGTGCTCTGCCTTTACAGCCACTACAGAAAAGAGAGGAGACTTCTGGGGTTTACTAAAGGCTGCCATAATTAGACAAGTTTGAATTGTTTAATGAGGAGACATATATATATATACATGACTAGGATTCGGTTGATTGGAAGCAGCAGCTGTTAGTTTGTTTTTAGTTCACCTGTTAGAGGCAGGCGCTTTCTGGTAACTGAAATTTGGAGTTCTGTACTGACTGACTTGTGGTGGTGGTGAGTCATGATGCCCACAGAAAAAGGGGGCAATGGCTGTTTTGTGCAATTGGATAAACTGGGAGGCCGAAAGCAGAGGTGAAAGTGGCTAACCACACTTAGGTTTGCTTTTAACAACCTTTATTTTGCAGGTACAGCTTTTTATTTGCTCAACAGATTCAGACTCTACTTCTTTTTTTTTTATATATAATTTTCAAACAATATGAGACTCTGAAAGCAGCCACTCAAAGCAGAATATAAAAAAGTTCAGATTTTCAATTCTCAAAGCTTAAGAAAAGAACACTTTGCTTCTTGCTTTAAACTTGGAAATGTCTCTTTCATGGAATCAGATGAGTTAAGGATTCATCTGTAAGTTACAGCATCACCAATCTTAAAAAGTAGAATTTCTAGGTCACAACTGAGTTTTTTTATTTTGTTTTGTTTTGTTTTGTCTCTGCAGGTCGGGATATGGCCAACACAACCTTACCTGGGTATCCCCCTCACGTTCCCCCTACAGGCCAGGGCAGCTACCCGACCTCCACGCTTGCTGGAATGGTTCCTGGTAAGAGATAAGCTGTTTCATATTGTCATTAGGGAATATTTAACGGTTGGCATTGCCCTCAAAACATTTGTAGGAGATGAATGATATTTAAATGAATATTGACCTGTAGAATAAGGGATTCACATATTCTTATGTTAATTGTGCGTATGATTGGATTAGACAAGCTGAGTAGGTGATCAAAGAAAAGGGGAGAGCAGAGTCAAACTCTCTTCTTTTTCGCCTTCCCGGTCCTGTTGGCTCATCATCTCCTCTGGTGGCCGTTCTCAGCGGCCTCGATAAACAGCACCAGCAGCCCTCCCCAGCCTCTGCGCTCCAGAGCATATCCCTTTACTCTCCTCTACTTAACCTGCAGTTCAGGTTCACAGCAAACAGTTAAGGGTCAAAAGGCAGAGGCATGAGAGCCCAGTAAATATTCAAATCATTGTCTCTCTGAGGAGGTCAGGTTTGTGTTTCACTGCCAGGAACAGGGCAAAGATGCAGTTTTGGTGCCGGGCTTTGTACGCTTCTTCAGTTCCAGCATCGCCGCACACGTTTTCAGCAAAGCACAGCCAGCATTTTGCTTTGACGTGATTAAACCACATGGACAAGGAAATCAGTCAAGTGTGCATTGTGTTAGAATATCATTTACCAATCAGGCACCCCAACACAGACTCTGGCTGTTCCTTTTTCTTCCATTATAAAGGCTGCCATGACATTTTTTTTATTATATTCTCAGCCAAGGAGGTTGTATTTATTTTCCATTTGTTGTTGTTTTGTGATTTGAAGGTAGACTAAAAAGGAGCATTTCGTAAAACCTAGTGGTAACGTAGTCCTCAAAGCACTGAACAAATGCTTTTGTAAAGGGTGGGAGTATTTCTTAAAGGGTTGGCACACCCAAATTACATTGCATCATCTATATTTCATCTAGCCCTGCTTTAATGTAATAGTGAGTAAAGTAATATTAGTGGTATTCTTAGAACTGGATGACTTACATGTACTGATATGTTGCTAAAGTCCCACATTATTTTTTAAATTAGTATTTATTTTTGAAAATATGGAAACAATATCACTACATTTCTCCTGTTTTTGTTTTTCATACTCTTCTTCAAAAGCTTGATGCCATAATAGCCAAAGCAGCAGTAAAAACAAAAGGGGGATGTGGGAGCCCTGGGCGGTAGCACAGCCCAGATTTACTTTTTGATTTCAGCTAATAAAACTGTTAAATCATGTGGGTGGAAAAGAGACAAGTCAAACATACTTTTACTTTCCATTTGTTCCTGTGTGGCACCAAGCAAAAGATGAGGACCTTAATCCCATGGCTTGTGGTTTTGTGTTACAACTGATTCATCCTATACACAACCACTAAGATTTAGTGACAGGCGCAAAACACTGTTAAAGCAAAGCCATTTCTCACCAGCTCCATATAAAATCTGGCCTTTATTATCTCGTAAAAGAAAGAAACGTGTTGAACCAGCAGCAGTGCTCACTGACATGCTCCAAGGTGCTCTGTTGCAAGAAACATCAGAGTTCAGACCAGAGGGCTTTCAGACTGGAGATGTTAAAACTCCTCCAAGAAAGGCTGCAGGATTTATTGCAGCATATCAAAAACGTATGCATGAAACTGTTTATTACCACTCTGTATTTATTAGACTGTTTTGGAATATACTGGAGGAAGAAGAATGGGTTGATATCCATAAATGGGACAGGGAAAAGCCGCCTTCAGTGTCACATCCTGTATTGTTCAGTGTTGCATAACTTAAGTGAAATGAAAAAGAAATAAATTACTTGCTTGACTGGTCTCACATCGATGACTATCATTTCCACCCACAAATTGCATCCTGTTTTGAATGACGAGAAATGACTGCATGTGAAGGGGGTAATGGTTTGATGCATTGAAATGCTA
>VOQK01010183.1:39063-52073 GCA_015052645.1 Benitochromis conjunctus | reverse complement strand
GTTATGCAAAGTTAGGTCTGCTGCAAATGCTCCTGGTCAGCAATGCAAACGTGTGTGTGTGTGTGTGTGTGTGTGTGTGTGTGCGTGTGTGTGTGTGCGTGCGTGTGTGTGAGGGCTAAATTTAGACCTCAGTTGCTCTGCAGAGTTACAGTCACACAGGCTTATAAATACCCACATACAATATAAGCAGTTTATATATATATGAGCACACACACACACACACACGCACACACACACACACACACACACACACACACACTCGGGGAGTATTTTTTCGAGCATGATGAGTGTTACTGGTCATAGTGGTCACAGAGTTCCACTCAGGTTCTCAAATATAAACGTGTCGCAGGTCATTTTTTTCATGTGTTTCCCACTTTTTAATGGCAGGCGTCCGAATGTAAAGCGAGACCTTTTCCGACCCCCTCGGCCGCCTCTAACATCCATCAGAGTCGCGTCTGTGTGAAGGACTCAGGGTGGATGTGAAGGTTGTGCTCTTGAGTGCTTCAGTGCCTCTCGTCCCAGTGAGCAATACTAACTATCAATAACTCTGAAACCGAGTGAATGACTGGCTCTCTGCAACACAAACCCCAATGTTAGAGAAGGGCGAGAGAGCTGACGCTGTGCCGGGCCACAGCCCGATCCATACCACCAGCTTCTTTGTGTTGTTGCATTTCACAATAAAAGCAGTTGGCAAAATGACAAAATGCTGTACAGCAGGAAATTCTTGCTGACAGACAAATGAATAAAATGCCTTACAGAAATACTCCAAAGCAGTTTACCTCAAATCTCCTGACATATAATAACGAACATTTTCTCGTCTTTGTTGTTTAACAAACGCATTAAAACACTTTTGGTAGTGCAGATTTTCTGAACCTTAACAAATATTTTGGATGAACTGTTTAGGTAGCTGCAGACTTTTTTATACACGGTCCACTACTTTCAGAAGAAATCAGTAAAAATCAAAGTAAAAAAGTGTGTCACAGCTCAGCGATTACAGGAACATGATGATGAAACTACAAAGACTCTCAACGAGTTCATTTAACTTCACAGAATAAAGTTTGCTTTTAAAATATCCCAGTAATATCTAAGGACGTGTATCGTACAGGACATCTATATTTACTGCTAGATTTTGTCATGACGGTTGTATTTTTTATGATATTTCACGATTATAATGATTCTACAAAGTATTTTTACAAATCCAAATGTGAAAAAACACGAACACATCCAAGCACATCCTCAACACCATGTGGTCCAAACGGAGAAACACATCATTCGATATTTTCTGAACTTTTAGAGACTGAAATGAAATTTTACTGGGGGGGGGGTTATCCTTGCTAATTCATGAACACTGACATATAAACCATAAATATTAAAATGTTGTTGAAAACACTAGATCATATAATATGCTTTATATTGAAGGTGAATTAGCGATATATCCTCTTCTATAACTATTCTCTTTTTTTGATTATCTGATCGTGAGTATCAGGTCAAACAATAACCAATAATAATAAAATCTGATACATGTTTGTAATTATGTATTTTTTGTCTCTTACCTGCTGCTGGTTCTGTCCGTCCATGTCTCCAGTTTACTGAAGGGAAATCAACCCGAGCTCCAGAACCTGCTGCTAAAGGTCTCGGTCCAAAAGTCTCCAAGCCTCGACTCAGATCTCACAAAGACTCGGTCCAGGTCTGAGGATCTGACCCACCCCAGGTCCTGGTCTGGAACTTGTGGTGCGTTCACAGCCGACTGGGAGCTTCAGTTGTTCATAAATAAATCTGCAACAGCCACCTGCTGCACGACAACTGTCCTCATGCACACACACACACGCACACACACACACACACGCACCTACACACACACACACAGCGACAGTTTATTTATATTTCAGACCTCCATGAAGTGAAACTCTCTTTGCAGCCTGCTGCTGTTTTACTCACTGTTGTGTTTTTTATGCACATCTTACTTTACAAACTGTGTAATTGTGGATACATTTCTGTCTATGTGTAGCGTGATCTATAGAGAGCATCAACAAATGTAGAATATGAAAAGTGGCTGCACAAGATTTTAAGCTTCTTTTGTAGTGAAAGAAGTGTTTACATCAAAATACATTTTTATTTTTAAGCTTTAACATAAAATATATGGAGTACAATATCTACAATATGCAGGTTATAGTAGAGTACATAAAATGATAAAGTGTTTTAATGTTGACATACCTGCTGCTAAAGGGTCAGCAAGCTGCGGATACAATTGGCGGCCAACCCTGTGAGGGTATGGAGAGGGGGGGGGCAAACGCGGTCCACGAAGATGCAGCAGGGGGCAGCACTGTCACTGTGGAGATGCAGAAAAACCACCTGCTGCTGTTTTCAGGTCAGACGTCATTCAGACCTGCGAGTGATGACGTCAGAGCTCAGGCTGAGGCAGGTGGGAGCTGAAATCAAACACTGTGCCTGCAGGTAAACACAGGTGATTCGCTCCTGCTCCATCTGACCCTGGATGAAGTTCAGGCGTGTGCAGATGGACGCTGCCGCAGGGCTTCCCAGGTTAAGCTGTTGGCCCTTTAAGCGTGAAGCGGGGCCCCTCTACGCCTCACTGAGCAGCGCCCAGAGCCTTTGTTAATGTTTCGAAGTGGGGGTTTGTGGGTGGGGGTTCGGATTAAACCAGCACTGACTGACTGGGACCCTCCACAGACCAGAAACAACAAGGACCTGCAGAGGGAGGCTGCACAGAGGTGAGCTGCTCTTTGTTTTAGTTTTTATCACAGGAACCTGAACTCATCACGTCAACATGTGATGATGATTTGGTAAAATCATTTCAGGAGGAAGAAGCGGAAGCTTTTAAATGCTGACAAGCCTGTTTCTGTGAACCTCAGAGACAACATGTTAAAGCGGTTATCCTTTTAGGACAGTCGGACTCTTAATCTAAGATTCACCCGGTGAATCACAACCAGAGCTGCTCTTTGAAAGGAAACCAAGCCCTCCTCAATGTGTCTGTAAAGTCGTGTAAACAGGAAAAGTGCGTTTTTATTCAACGCGTTTGAATCATCATCGTCTAACTGTTGGCTGTGTTTTCAGTTTTTATCCAGTTGTACATTTCTGGGTGTTTTCCACTTCATAAGTTTATTATGATATAATTGTGATGGCTAAATGTTTATAAATGTTTAAATCCAATCTGAAAATGACCTTGTGCAGCTCGGTTAGTAAATATAAAAATAAAAAAATATAAAATATTTATTTAGTTCATTATTATTTATAACATATAACATCTGTTCACTGGAAGATGTGTAACTAAAAGAACAGGTTGTTAAATACAAATGTATTTGTATAAAATTGTTAAACTTGTATTTTTCCTAATTACCGTTAACGTTTAAAATAAATTATTATTTATTTTTAAGATTGCAACATATGTTTTACAGACATCTTTAAAAAAGGACACATGTAACCTTTACACACATAATGTCACATGCATAGTCACACAAGTACAACACACAGTGACCTGTGTGTGTGTCCTGAACTGCTCCTTGAATGTGCCAAACATTATAAACAATAACTCAATTTAAATCAAAAATGTTGAATTCAAAAACAGAGGAAGTACTCTTCCATCCATGCTGTTGCTTAAACTGCTCGTCTGGTTCAGGCTCGGGGAGGTCGTCAGGGTTTCTTAAAATTAACATGTAACTCTATACAAAATAATAATACTAACAATATCATTACTGCTCAGATGCATGTATTGCTTGGTTGTATATAATTATTACATGCAGTAGTCCAAACGTTGTGAGCACAGCTTCGTTCTGTATTGAAACTAAAGTGTACATCGTTATGAATGCCGGGTCGGTTTAGTCTGAGGTGGGATTAGGATTACGAGGTGATGATGTCACAGTTATAGATTAAAACGAGCTTGTTTTACGATGTCAGCTATGATGTAATACCCTCTGAAGTCACAGAAACACGACTGTGCGTTTCAGGGTGTGTGGCGTGTTTCCTCCCGGGGTCGGGCAGGTCCGGGATGCGGTGCACTGTTGTCATATCTCCCCTCCAATATTGCACTCGTCCCGGCCTCCCCGGCCCAGGGGTCACGACCCCGCCCCCTCCCCTCCAGGCCAGCGAGAGAGCAAAAGCAACGCTGGAGCTCAGAGATGAGGTAGGTTACAAATCAGGAGCTAACCCACAGTTTTGTCCTCCATGGTGTTCCTACGTCTAAATCAAAAGCTTCAGTTCATTTTCACTAATGACTGAAAAACCTCACAAAGGTGAAGAGCAACGATGAGAGCAGCAGTTTGTCCTCAGAGTCATGGATATTTAGTTTGTCTAAAGACGCAGACAGCTTTTCCTTTATTAAACAGCCGGTGGATGTGAAACGGTTTGTGGTTTGTAAAAGATTCTTATTAGGATGTTACTGGTGCAGATCTGGACTGGGATCAGAGCAATGCCGTCCTTACGTCATCAGAGCTCACTGTGGCGGGGAGACGAGGCGGCGTCATAACTCCACTTTGTTATTGTGTTATCAAACAGCGTGTTGGGAAAAAGAAAGGCTCATTCTTTTAACACCTTTTTTTCCCACACACATGCTCCTAAACACATTTTGCAGCCCATGTATTTCTACTTTTTCCTTTACATGCAAGCAAAATAGCGAAACACCAGACTTCAGTGATGCCTCTGAGAGCTATCTGTTAGCGGCTTCTTACACTTCCTTTAATGCAGAAACACTGACAGCAAGAAGAAAACTACTCGTCAGTGCTTCAGATAGCTCGTGATGTGATTGGTGCACGCATCGTCACAGGCCTGAAACAGGAAGCTGCCTGATCAACTTCCCCCAAAATATGTTTTACTGCTGGTTGTATCAGACCTTCCTGCACATCAGTTAGTTCAGAGTTTAATACACTGAATTCATTTAATTACTTAGTTTATTTGTCGTAATCTGTCAACCACAACACATCTGTGCAAAATACTTTAAAAAAATAAAATAAAATGAATTGGTCGTTTCAAACAGAAGAAGCACAACGTCTGTGTTGTTGAGAGTTGTGACAGCTGAATAGAGCGATTTGTTTCATGTTCAACTGGACACGCTGATCTCAGCGCTGCAGGCTAAAGATGCTAAGCGTGCACCAGCAGGTGAATCAGTCTGAGCGCTTCTGCTGCACAAATCATGCAACATGGAACCAGGATTGTAGGAAAAGTCACGGTTGGGTTTATTTCAACAAACATATGTACATTTGAAGATACACAAAGCATGCATTTCATTTTTGGTTTGCATCAAAGACTCATCTCTGTGACGTTAGCTTATCACGTCTCAGCATGACAGCTTTGTGTTTGCTGCTCAGTTAAACTGAGATAATCTGATTTTTTTTTTTAAAGAAGTGAGAAATCTTTGTTTCTTCTTCTCTGTTGTTGTCATCACATCGGTGATGAACGTGAACTTGAAATAAACCCAGATCAGTAACAAGCAGAGAGAGGAGAGTCTGGGGGAACACGAGCACGCCGCCGTATCGTCGAGACAAAGCGACGAACGGCAGCTTTCGCTCCACATCGCTGTGCAGAAAATAGAAGAAGCTCTACAGCAAACTGGACAGGAGACGATGGAGGACTGCAGGCTCACGAGAAAAATGTAATACTGTATTTTTGGTCGATTAGGAATAATTACCTCGAAAAAGGGAAAATTGAAGCTGCTGTTCTTCACTCTCATTAGTTTCACCTGCAGATGGAAAAGTCCTGAAGTATTGGAACACTGTAAGGGCTCGGCACTTATCAGATTTTAAGGTCAATTCCAAAGATTACAAGACCAAGAGAAACACACAGGTTTAGTTTTGTCACGTGTACGTAAAGTGCACCCGGACGCACTTTTGTTCTTCCTTTAAAGCCCGAACTCACTCGCCATTTAGCTCCAGTTGTTAAGCACACTGCAGATGAAGATAATGTAGACTGAGACACACAGCTTCTCCTACATTCATGTAAACTTTTTTTTTAAAGTACATATCTTTGCTGTCGTACACTAAATTTTAAAGTGGACCTATTCTTGTTCTCCTCAGTTTCTGTTTCCTGTTCCAATGAAGATGTTTGTATTAAAAAACAAACCGAGACACTGATGGTGCGTTCAGGTGCTCCTGAAGTGTTTCCCCAGACTGTTCGCTCTTTTAGCTGCTTTCTCTCATTTCATTTGTGACACACACATAAACACACTCACTCATTCAGACTGGACATTCCCAGCTGGCATTCAGACTACAGTTAAAGTGGGTTCAGAGAAGCTCGTGGTTTTAATGCTGTGTGTGGGGTTGTGTTAACAGTCCATCTGCAGCTCTCAGACCTGAATGTGCATCAGAACTTGTTTACGATGAGTCTGGAAGTCTTCAGGCACCGTGTCTGGAATAAAAAAGGAAATGAGCAGGAAGTTCATGTGTTGTCACAGAGTGTCGTTGTGTCAGCAGGTTACACTTCCTGCAGATACCAACCGAATGACAATATGGCCAAACAAAAGTGGACGCAAGTCTTTAAACCCTGATGTTACTGTATCAGACCTTTTCGGCCTAGAGGTCACCATGGATCTCCTGAGCCAGTGCTACCCCTCAGCCTGAAGGAGATCAATCTATGACATCAATTTGAAAATCTTAATGACATGTTTATCGAGTTATCAGTATGTGTTCACAAGATTTTCAGAAAACTTGACCTTGAGTTCAAGGTCAATCAAGATTTAAACTTGTGAGAGTTTTTTATTAGATGCATGGTAACAATTTGAAAATGCTGCGTTGGCTCGTTCTCCAGTTATCGTATGCACAAACGTGGATGCGCACCCTGCCCATCCGCCCGTGGAGTGCTGACAATATTCAATCAGCCTTTTACGGCCGAGGGGTAAAAATGAAAGCAGGAGGATTGTTTAGATTCATTTTTTAAGCCTCTAAAATACTGACTCCCCCCTCAATTATTGCATTTACAAGCTTTTCAAAAAACCTGACCTCCGACCTTGAGGTCGAGGTCACTGAGATTCAAACTTGTCTGAGATTTTCAGTAGCTACACCTGTGGTATGATTTTCAAAATCCTGCGTCGCTTTGTTCTCGAGTTATTGCATTGACTAATTTGGGTGTCCACGCCGCCTGCCCACCTGCCACCTGCCCGGCAGGGTGAAGACAATATTCTTCAGCCTTTTATGGCTCAGGGGTAAAAGCCCTACCTGACTACATCTGCCTGTGCACCTCTGGGCCATGCAAAGAAACAGTACTGAGGTGCTCTGCACTTGTACTAGTGTAACTGTGATGTGAGCTGGACCTGTGAGTCAAGACAATGATTCTTTAACTCAATGTTCACTTTGTGGATGAAGTCAGAACGAGGCAAATGGGACAACAGCTCCAAGTGGTGAGCAAAGATTAGGTTGGTGTAACAGCATGAGAATATATTTACAGTGCATAACTCCATGAATGATCAAACTCTTGGGGTCAGTCCTCGACAAGGTGCCTCTGGACTTGGAAACTGTGGATCTGAAAACTGCTTGGTGGCAGCCAGAGATCCAGCTCTCATCAGTAGTGATGATCCTTGAAACAAAACTTCAGAACAAGCCGTAGAAGCTGGTGTTTGCATGTCTGTGGTCAGAACGGAGCTTCCAGGAAGCTTGGTATTTAAATCAGGACAGGTTTTTAGGATTTTATGGGCTTGTTTTAAGAACTTTTTGATCACACGTTGTATGTTCAGGAAAAACTGAAAAGTCTTAAGGTGTCACTTTACAGATGATCTGGAAATAAATTCATCACTTCAACACAGCAGTCACATTTTAGCATCATAAAAACGAATAAAACCACAAAATGGCGAGCAGGGTCAGCGGTCCTACCATTGCATCTGTAGCGCAGGTTGGACCAGATGATGTTTTCCTGGGAGAAGCAGAAGACACCGAGCCGTCCTCCTCTCATGGTGGTGTCGACCAAAACACCAGAGTCCGCCACCATGTGTGTCCCCTCAAACAGCTTCACCCTAAAACCACGGGAACACAGGGATGCTCCGGGTTAGAAGCCAATAGTTCCAAGGATGAATACTCGCAGGTATGAAGTAAAAGGCATCAGGCTAGCAAATAAATGATTCTTGGGGTAAATGCATGATTGGAAATCCAGCAGCTCCAGAGATAAATATGCAAACACTCGGAGAGAACAAACACTCCACAAGATAACTGCTGTGACGTTTGGAGACAGAAGCCGAAGTTTCCTAAAGATAAACATGGGAACAAAAACCGGACTATGAACTCTGGACCGCACGGAGGCAGAACCCAAACCCAACCTTGAAATGAACGCCTGTTAGAAACCAAACATTCCCTGGGATAAATAATTATGTGGATACCTCAGGTTACAAATCAAGAGCTTTGAGAGATACAGAAAGGATGGAAAACATAGACCGAGCTTCTGGGTTTGAAACATGAAGCCAGTGTAGAAATCCCTTAAATCTGCATTCTTTATAATGACCAACAGGAGGTGACTCAAAACAACTTCAGACTAAATAAAAGACTAAATAAAAGAGAAAATGATCCAACTGCTCACCTGATCTGAGAGTGCAGTAAAAGCTTTCCTGGTGAGTTTATGGCCTCAGCTAATTATTAACTCCATCAGGGTGAAAATGACGAGCTGGTGGCCGATGAGTGCGACCGTCCTGTCACGTCTGCCTTCAAACATCGGCTCGACGTTTCTCTAATAAATGGGTGACATTCTGGTGGCTACATCCGTCCAATAATCCTAAACAGCAAGCAACAACGCTACGATACAGCAGCTTCAAAACCCAATGCTGCTTAAGAGGAAGGCAAATCAAACAGTAACTAGAAGACAGAATCCCAGCAAGTGTGGAGAAGACGAGCGTACGAAGGAGGATGAAAACCTCATTTTCACATAATGTTTGTAATAAATCAATAAATGTACTTTTTTTCCAAATTTTCTGAAAATCGGTGCCACATTTGGACGAATCATCAGACGTTCTAAGTTTTAATGAAACAATGCAAACAGATTGGAGGTAAAACTTTCTCCACTCTTTATTTTCAGTCACAAAGTGCTCAGAAAGTCTCAGCAGCAGCTCTAAAGAGCTGAACTGAATAATGCCGAGGAAAGAAAAGAGGGCGAGCCACCACGGACTCAGCACTCTCTCTCTTAAACGACTCTCTGAAGAGACTTACTGAAAACCTCCACCTCCTCCAGCCTCTCCGCCTTTATTCCTTTGCTTTTCTCTTTCTCCTCCTGACTGGCTGAAGAATGTGAACCCAGACTCTGTTTTTAATCTGCTGCCATTTCCAAAAAGTTCTGACAATCATGAAACTGGAAAAACCAGAATCTGATCATTCGAGTCCTTCTGTGAGCGTTGTACATGGTAACATTTAAAAAAGGGAATCTACTAAATACAAATACATTACAGAAATAAAACAGAACTGAGGAAGAGTGTAACTTTGAGTCGATCTGAGTCAGGCTCACTTTTCAGAAACGTGACACGAGGTCTTATCGACGACTGATTTAGCACTTCGAGTGGGTACAGTAGATATTTTATGGGATAAAGTTTTTCAGTGTGTTGCTGTCTCTCCGTATGATCTGCATATCAATGGCCACTGAGGTGGATTCTTGCCAGGGCTTTGGTCGTCATGGCGACGAGTACAATGGAGTACCGGGGGGCCCCGAAGCCAGAAAGAAGGGTAAAGAATGCAGTAAAGAGAAAAGAAAGAACGAGACAGAAAACAGATGAGCGTAAGGGACACAGCTGCAGGCGGAAGGAATACTACAGAGTGCTGCAGTATCTGTACTCACTATATATATTATGTATAACTGCACTATTTGTGCTACAACAAATGAACACTCTCTGTTAGTACTGCAGACTACTGTAGTATCTGTACAAAGCACATTTTTGAAGATGACTTTAACAGGCAAAGCAGCAAGGGGTGAGTACAACAGAGTACTACTATAGACTACTGCAGTATTTGTTCTACAGATTATCAATGATATTTTTACTACAGTACTGAGTTCTACAGCATATACACTGCAGGCTTGAGTATTACACTATTAAACAGTGTTAAAACCACAGAGAGAGAGAGAGTGCTACATAGTACTCAAGCTCCAGTTCTGAACTCTGCATGTGCTATGGAGTGCATCAAAATAAGAGTGTAGTACAGGATACTGTCACACGGCAGTATTTAAGATACTTTAGCTTGAACTCCCTGAGGGTCTAGTTTGGAGTCCCTCAGGTCTGCCCGTGCTCTCACCTGATGTATCCCACCTGCGGCCGGTGGCTGAGCTGCCAGCGATAGGAAGTTTTGTCCACCCAGCCGGTGTTTCGTGGGTCCTTCCACAGCAGCTTCACCTCTCCAGGTGTGTCTCCCGTGTGCCACAAGGCATTCCTCAGGAACTCACCGGGTCCAGTCCGAGACTTTACCGCCTGCAGGATGAACACAGTGAGAAATATGAAGTGCAAGGGGTGCAACGTCCTGAAAGAGGCAACTGCAAGCTGAGACAAGCTGCCAACACATGATGTAATATTGGTTTCTGTTGACTGTGGTGGATTAAACAACAGTAGAGCAGAGTAGAAACCTTGAGCTGCAGGGCGGGCTGCGCCATGGCTCTGAAAGGTATGGACTGCCAGTAAGCCTGCTCTGTCTGTTTCCACATCACCACATAGAAGCTGGATGAATCCTGGTAGCCGAAGATGAAGCCGGCGTAGTCGTCGTCCGTCACCGTGTTGACATGGAACGTTCCCTCGAAGTCAACGCCATTAAATGCCGTGTAGCCTGCAGACAAATGGAGGAGGAGCTGATGATCTACTCGAGGACCGCTATGGACAGCTATGAATTTTATATATATATATATATATACACATACATAAAAATATAAAAGCTACATCTTTAGTGTAGTGGCCCCCAGGTTGAATGTCTACCTCCATCATTATGTTGCCTTGATTGTATTTATTCTTTTAAACAGCAGTTTAAGTCTCATTTATTTAGACTGGCTTTTAATTAGATTTGTGCTGTATGTTCGATTGTGCTGTTTTATGTATATCTGTTTTACATTATTGTGAAACACAGCGCTATATAAATAAATAAAGTATTAGTAGTAAAGTATTTAAAGGGGAACTCGTACCTACGGCTAAACCAGGATCGCTGTTCATCGTCTGGACAATCTCCATACCCTGAGGAAAGAGAGCATCGAGATCACACAGGCAGTTAGTGTTTATAGCCTAAGACATATAAGGATTACTTTGAATTTTGAATACAGTAGTAGACTCCAGCTGGTGCTGGAAATGAGCAAAACAGGCACCCTTGTTGTGCTTCCAGTCCACCAGAAAGAAAGGCTAGTATCAGTTGCATTACCTTTTTAATGGTTTTACTGACTTTCTATGTCTGTGATTACTTTTGTTTAACACCAATGGGGTGTTAAACGGGTGGAGAAACAGTTGTACTTGACAAACAGCAGCATTCATGTAAGAATGTCAGATTTACCTGATTCAGCACCACCCAGTTGGGGTCAATCTGTGCGTCACCCTCCGGGTCCAGGATGACTGTCTGATAGGCTCTGAAGTCTGTCAGAGTGACCTCAGCACTCTCCGGGCACACATCAATCAAATCCATCACAGCGTCATTATCAAAGTCGTTCTCACAGACATCTCCAATACCGTTCACTGAAGATGGACACGGAGGAGCGGTTTAAATCCAGACCTTCTCAGCATTTCTACAAATGACATTACTTCTCTATGCAGATGACACAGTTCTATTTATATATACATTCAAAATTCTGTGAGGGTAATACCAACATTAGAGCCACTTTGATGACTAATACAACACAACAAAATGAATGTATCTCAAACAAAAGACCTTCGAGGTTGTGATAAAAGCATCAGGGAACTTTTCCAAATACAAAAAAGAGATTTGAAATCAGAAGAAGCAACCATAGCTATAATTATACCAATATATAACCAGGATGTTAAAATCCTTTGAAATTACAGTATGCATAATGTGTAATAAAGTATTTAGTAAGAATATATAAGTAGTCACATAAACAGACTTAATGTACTGTTTTTAAGCCAAAAATGTGAAGTTAGAAAGATTAATTGTGTTAACTAACCCAAGTCTCATTTTATATCATATTTTGTATTCTTATTCTTAAAAAAATAAAAACAAATTAATGATACACACAGCAGCAGTTCTGGTAGCTTAGGCTTTGTGGACATGATTGTTACCATCTGAGTCTTTCTGATTGGGGTTAACGATGAGTCTGCAGTTGTCGTAGTCATCGAGGATACCGTCGTTGTCATCGTCGTGGTCGCAGTCGTCTCCCAGGCCGTCGTTATCGGAGTCCAGCTGGGAGCTGTTAGGGATGTCCGGACAGTTGTCTCTGCTGTCCTGGTGACCGTCGCCATCCCTGCAGATGTTAAAAAAGTGACCATGTTTCTCCCTTTAATGAGCAGTTTTCTGTTTCTTATTATTACTGTCCGTTCTAAACATGTAACTGTACGCTCACTACATATACAATATTATTTGAATACTGATATAGCTTAAAGTTAGAGGCGTGGCCACTTTATACAGTATTCCTACCCTTAAATGTATGTTAATAAAACATACATAAAATTTACCTGAAACAGCCTGTTTGACAGTATTTGAAAATAATTGAAAATAAAAATGAAATCACTTAAAACAAGGACCTTTTGATTTTCAAGCTACAGTGTAATTTAGGTCCAAAGTAATCCCATTACTCCCATTTATTCTCGATCCCATTTACCTTACAATATAAAGCGCCTTAAGGCAACTGTGGTTGTGATTTGGCGCTCTATAAATAAAAGTGAATATGAAAATTCAGCTGCAACTAGAAAACAAACTTTACATTATTTGTTATTTTTATTACATTTTTAAATGTTTTATGAGGCTTAAGCCAAGTATCAAAACATAGGAAACTAAACTGTGTGTGTGTGTGTGTGTGTGTGTGTGTGTGTGTGTGTGTGTGTGTGTGTGTGTGTGTGTGTGTGTGTGTGTGCACGTGTGGGAGGCGGAAGGCCTTGCTAGTCCCTCGGCTGAAAGGAGTAC
>VOQK01010183.1:25891-39043 GCA_015052645.1 Benitochromis conjunctus | reverse complement strand
ATACGTGTCCTGGTTTGTGTCGCAAACGTCTCCGACCAGGTCGTTGTCTACATCAGTCTGAAGAAGAAAGAAGACAGACTGTGACCTCTGACCTTCCTGTTATTGCTAGTTACAAACACAAACAACCGTTAATGAACTATTTGTGCACACCGTCTAACACGGAGTAATATCCTTCTCTCTGTGTTTACTCCTGAAACACCCAGAAATGCTGTTTTTAGTCTAGCTGTTATTAATTACAGCTGGTGAGATGTTCATGTGACCTTTTAATTCTTTTGTTGACTTTCTCACAACTAAAAAAGTCACAACAACAACAGAAATGCACTAAAAATTTCTCAGCATTAACATTTAATGCCTTTTCTGGCTGTTTTTTATTAAAATGACTTTAAATGACTTGCAGATCAATGCGCTGTGTTATTGATGTTGTCGTGTCACAGGGCCTGTGTGTTTGTACCTGCATTGGGTTGCTGAGTTCAGGACAGCTGTCGCAGGCGTCTCCGACACCATCTCTGTCTCTGTCTGTCTGCATCGGGTTTGGTACCTTTGGACAGTTATCCAGAACGTTGGGGATACCTGAACACACAGCCATTCACCTAAATTAGATTAATGCTGGCTTTGCCAGTTTGCATGTTTGTGTAAATAAACAGCCTTAAAGACATCAAACTTTTTGAAATATTCAGTCAAACTTCCACATTTTTTCCTTAACAGCTCCTGTAGTTCCTGTTCTTTGCCTCTAGAGGGCAACATAGATCCACGTGTCTCCTGTGAGGTCAGACGGCGGTCTCTCACCGTCTCCGTCGATATCCTGGTCACAGGCGTCTCCCTGTCCGTTGTTGTCTGTGTCTTTCTGGTCGGTATTGGGGACGGTGGGACAGTTATCACAGGCGTCTCCGAATGAGTCGCTGTCCGAGTTCTGCTGGTCTTTGTTAGGAACCAAACGACAGTTATCCTGAGGGCCAGAGGACATGTCATGTGACCACATCACAGCCATGACAGCCAGTAAACCCACAGACGCATTCACGCTCTCTAACCTCCACGTTTTTGATGCCATCTCCGTCAGCGTCCTCATCGCACTGATCGCCAATCCCGTCGTTGTCGGCGTCCTCTTGACCAGAGTTTGGTGTGAGCACACAGTTGTCCTGGTGGACAAAGACAGCAGGTCACGCGCACACACACACACACACACACACACACGTGTGTATTTATATCCTCGTGGGGACATCTCATTGACATAATGCTTTCCCTAGCCGCTTACCCTAAACCCAACCATCAAAACTGAATGGCTAACCCTGACCCTTACCCTAAACCTAACCATAACCTAATTGTAACCCTGACACTAAAACCACGTTTTGAGTGTGAAAAATGCCTTCAACCCCATGGTGACCGGGGTTTTGGTCCCCACGAGGGCTGTCAGTCCCCACGAGGGCTGTCAGTCCCCACGAGGGCTGTCAGTCCCCACGAGAATAGTAAACTTCCAATTTTTGGTCCCCACGAAGATGTATATACCCGTCCACACACACACACAGATTTTTAAAACGATAAACACCCTGTCAGTGTTCACTGTATTTCTTAACCAAAGACTTTATTACTGCAACTTTGACCTTATTTTTTATTGACTCTTACACACTTTAAAGTTTAATCACTAAATGAATCTAATGACCTATTATCATTTAACTTGGAAACTATGGAAACTATACAACGAATGATCACATGTGACACGAAACAGTGATTTATTCATATGTCTGACCTGTTTGCAGTGTTTGTCGTTGTCCATGCAGGGTAGAGAGCGGTCGGGATACCCGTCAATGTCCGTGTCCATACCGCACGTGTTCCCATTACCGGCCCAGCCCACATTACACTGAAAACACACACGTCACACTGTTAAATTGGGAACATTATAAAGAGGTTCATCCAGGTGAATTCTCTGGTCCATTTATTTAAAATTCCAAATATATCCGAAAAACTAAATACCAAATTTCAGAAGCATTAAATTAAATTTCTTATCGTACAGACAACGTTACAGCGGACACATCCACCACACTTTATTAGCCAAGCCATTAATGGTTTATATGACCTTGTCCAACTTCAGATGAACCATCGTCTCATTTACTGACAATGTGTGCACCAGGAGGATGATCACATGCTCTAAATGCTGAGAACATTGTGAAGGCTCAGGACAGGCTCAAAGCACTATGAGCTGGACCCGGGTGCTGTGTGGTATACCGGGGTGTGATTATCGGTGCTATCTAAGTCAGAAGGTGAATTAATGCTTCTGCATTTTTCATTAGTTGTTATTTTAACCCTGGGATTACTGGTTTTGTTTTAACTGTTTATATTCGTAATTTTGTAATCTATTAGACAGAGGAATATTTTTAACGAAGCAGTATCAAAAAAAAGATCCACTAAAACCTCCTCCGACTGGTTGTATTCAATAAGTTGGACCAAATTAAAAACACTAAACCCAAAGAAATGTTATGTATATATTTCTTGTATTTATATTAGTTTTGTCAGCACACATTATCATTTTAGATCGTTTTAGATTTTTTGAAGACTGGTTTTCATTTATTCTGGTCACTTTTCATGAAGCACTACTCTAAACTGCCACTAGAGGGCAGTGTGGATTGTTTACATTGAGCTGAGCTCAGTGAGCTGTGAAGCATGATGACGGTTAGTAGTAAACACTGCAGATGTAGTCAACTGTTTGGAAGTTTTTCAGGTTTAGTCCCTTTGAAAACACTGCAGAGATTTGGTTGTGTCACTGCTGCTCTGACGAACTTCATCTTCATAAAAGTTATTTATGTGCAAACATGGATATTTACATGACAATTACATAAACTTGAAATGATCAGATCTTGATGTCCTCACCCTGCAGGCAACCTCTCCGTTCCTCTCCATGGCACAGTGGGCGTTGACGTCACAGGGGTTAAAGGTCAGTGCAGCACAGGACTTCCTAGGGAAGCATCCTGATGTTTGGTTACCAAGAAAACCAGGTTTACAGCCTCCACATTTGTACGAGCCCTGAGGAGAGGGAGAAACATGACATAGTAGAGTTATAGCTGGATAGCCACCAGAGGGCGCTGTTTCACAGCAGCTGTCTGAATAACTGAACTGGGAACAGAAGCTTAAGCCTCTTTTCCATTAGTAGCTACTCAGACTGAGTCGCCACCACTCGTTTTCTGGTTTTCCATTACAATCGAGTACCACCTAATGTGCGTGGTCATTGTCATAGGAACGTGGCTGAGCATCCCGTGACGTAATTAGTTTGCAACATCAATGTGACGATATACCCGCTGCACGGTCTGTGGTTTTTCGTCGGACTTGGAGAACACGGCGTTGTTTTTGTAACCATTAACCTCATTGCCGGTATTCAAAAGTGGCAGTTTTGATTTTCCTGAACGAGATGCTCTCATGACTCATTGAGTGACACCACTAAGCAGCCAATTGCACGCAGTCTGACAACGTCACATTTTAGTACCTGCTTGGATCACTTGGTCGAGCAGGTACTAATTTAGTACCTGGTACCAGTTACTATGACCTAATGGAAAACCGTGGCAAGTCAATCTGAGTAGGTACAAATAGAAAAGGGGCTTAAGGAAACAATGGTGCAGGAAAATATATGTTCTCGGCAGAGACATCACAGAGGTTACCTGACCTGCGTGAAGAACACGGAGATGTGAACTCACCACAGTGTTGACGCAGACAGAGTTTGGCATGCAGGCGTCAGGTAGATCAACACATTCATCGATGTCCACACAGTCCTGAGAAACACATTCAGGTTTTCATGATTCAGAACACTTTCCTCTGCAGACACGTTGGCTCGCCGTAGCAGGAAAAGCACAGGTCAAACTGATTTCCATTTATATGAACTACGCCCAGAGTGCTGCCCACTGTCGCTCACTCACAGGGACACCTGATGTACGGAGCAGTTTAGACAAGTTCTCTGTTAAAAACAAATTCAAAAAACTGCAAAAACTCTCTCTCTCCTTTATTTAAATACATATATATAACTCACAGAACTCACTCACTGTGAGTACATAGTACATATGTACTATGTATCTATTTTTTTCTACTGTTTCTGTTTATTCTCTTCTCCAAAAATCTCTGGTTATTTGTAATTGTTTCCAGCTGCAATTTCCATTTATAAACACTATTTTCCAGAATAAACACATCCAGTGCTCGGGCCGTAAAACAGTGTGAAGTCTGGACACAGCAGACGTGCCGACGCAGAACTGTATCCACCCATAAAGGTACAGTGAAAGAGAGAAAACAAGCACACCTTTGTGTGTGTGTGTGTGTGAGAGAGAGAGAGTGACCCTGGGGCTGGGAAATTAATCCAGAGCTGAAGAAGTGTTAAACTGACTGCCAGTGGAAAAATAGAGTGCAGCCTATTGCCTGACCTGTTTGTGCGTCTTAGCGTAGTCCAGTCCAGTTCCAGACAGTGGCGCCCCCCACAGGCCTGGAGGACATGGCTGACAGCTGAACCCCCCAGCTGTGTTCACACAGGCTTGGGGAGAGAAACATGGCTGCACCTCGCACTGAGAGAGAGAAGACGGGTGTTACTGTAACACAAATATATACCATGTGTTGGTATTCTTATTTTAAAGTGACGACTTCTTCTTTTCCTTATTTTCTGTATTGTGTATGTACTATTCCAGTTTATGTCACAGTCAAAAGGATTCAGACTGCTTTCAAATCTGTGGTTCGTGCAGTTTTTTCTACTCTTACATCTGTGTGATGTCAGTAAGTGAGAATATCTCTAATAGGGTCATCTTCGGGGCAGAGATAGCTCAGCAGGTGGCCCCATGATCGGAAGGTCAGGGGTTCAAATCCACTGAGCACAGTACCGTCCCTACACACTGCTCCCCGGGCGCTGGATTGGTGGCTGCCGACTGCTTCGCTGAGTGAATGGGTTAAATGCACTAATTTCCTACAGTACTAATAAAGTATATATTATTATGGTCAGTTTCAACCACCTGTCATTCAACTCAAAGAGTTGCCAATCACAAAAGAGTTGATTCCAAGAGGGAGGAGTTAAAACTGTATGGTCGAGAATAAAAGCACAGAGCCGGAAATAAGCCGACCAACCCCCCAATGTGTAGTACTGGCATTGTTGTCTGTTGAAGTGTAGTTGTGTTGTTACCTCATCAGTGTCCCTGCAGTGTGTCCCGTTGCCAGTGGTTCCAGGTGGACAGGGACCACAGGTGTATCCTGGGTAGTGCAGACTCTCCATGCAGGACACACCTTTGTAACAGGGGTTAGGAGAGCAGCTGGAACGAGGCTCGTGGAAACCTGCGACAGAGATGCCGTTAGAGCTTCCTCGCATTTCAAACTCAGACTACGAGGAGAACAAAGAGACTCACCACAAACCTGACACTCCAGGATGGTGTTCCTGATCAGAGCCATCTCCTTCACCTGAGGACGATGACAACACATCAGTGAGCTTTTCAGGTTTACTTCTCTCCCCGTACCTCACTGTGTCTGAGTGTGTTTACATTTATACATCTCACTCTTGGTGAACCGAGAGCTGAGCATGAAAGCGAAGTCCTCAGTTTACTGGTCGATCTATGTCCCAACCCTCACCTGTGGCTACGAGCTCTGGGTAGTGACTGAAAACTGAGGTCACAGACACAAGCGGTGGAGATGAGCCTTCTCCAACAGTGGCCTCTCTAACTCTGTCTCACCTCTACTCGTCCACATTGAAAGGAGGCAGTTGAGGTGTTCCAGGCATGTCCTACTGAGAGGAGGCCCCAGGGCAGACCCAGACTCGCTGGAGAGATTGCATCTCTCACCTGGGCAGAGGGATGTCTGGGCTTCTTTGCTTAGGCTGTTGCACCCATGACCCAGCCTCAGATTGATGGATGGATGGATGGATGGATGGATGGACGGAGCTCACACAAAGAAGCACGTATTGTACATGACGTACTGCATGAAACATGAAAGTCTACTAACAGAAGACTTTTTCTCACCTGTCGGTTTGCCTCACCTGTTCTCTGATGTCCTGTCGCAGCTCTCCCAGGATCTGGTTAAAGATAATGAGCTGGCCAATCAGAGCCTTGGTGTGGTCACCTGACAGGAAACGTACAGTCAGTGATCAGAAATCAGCTCAAATGTGATTATTGATTATTCGAATAAAAAAAGCAAATCTCACCCAGGATGGAGTTCACCTCGCCACTCACTGGAAGAGAAAGAAGTCGTCGCTGTTTATTTAATATTACACTGGATAGTATTGATTATAGTTAGAAAATGATCAGCTGGAGCGTAAAGCCAGCTCTCTCTGTAGGTGTGAATGCAGAGAGCCACGCTGAGCGAGATCCCAGTGAGCTGACCTGAGTTATAGGATGATGAGTCTCCTTGGAACGGGCAGTCAGTCAGAGATCCAGCTTTAGCAACGCTGCCCCCTAAAGCCATCATGAGGGACACCAAAGCTCCCTGAAACAAAGAGAGAGAGAAAGTGTGAAACAGAGCAAGAACTGTGAGGGAAACGTTCCCTTCATTTATCAAAGCGTGTCCCTCACTCTCCCTTTGACGCTCACACACAGTTAAACTGGACTGTAATTAACACGTCCTTCCACTGAGTTTTTCCTGTGCAGACACTGACTAACGTTCCACTGGCGGTGCTGCACATCGCTGCTTTATTCACTTTCCTCTGTGTCCGTCCCTGTGCTGGCTCAGACACAAAGACCCATTCAGATGGGATTTATTTCTCTCACAGAGGTGGAGTAATTTTAATATTACCAGCCCCACTTAGTGATTTTAATCCAGAGTTTATGCGACTCATTTTTCACCCCCTCCATCACAAATAATTACAGCTAAAATTACCTCCTGCGTTTTCACCAACTTCCTCCTCCTGGTAATGTAAACCCTGTCCTGAAAGTCTCGTCTGTATTTCCAGAGCCTGAAGCAATGTCTTCAAACATGTTGTTTAGTCTAACCAGCGGTTACTCTGACACATCCTTCTATTTCAAAGACACTCATAATATTTCCTTAATCATTAAACAGATCGTTAATTTTCTGCTGCTCCAACCTGGAGTCGGGCGTAGGCCTTCTGCCCGTGTCTAATCTCCACCATCTCCACCTCTCTGGGCAGGGGAACCAGCGGCGGCAGGCCCTGGCTGGAGTCAGCCAGTCGGCAGTCAACGTACAGCTCCATGTTGACGTTGTTACGCTGAAGCCCACCGACTCTCAGGATGATGGAGTGAGTCCGTCCATCAGCCAGGTTAGCGTTCTGCATGTTGACGGTGTGGACCTTCCCGTCAGCTCTGACGTAACGAACCAGGACTGAAGAACATGAAGAACAGGGGGGAAAATGGACGGCAGAACAAGAGATAGTAAAAGAAAGGAGAGGAAAGAGAAGTCGTAAGAGGAGCAGAAATAGACGAAGCAAAAGAGGAAAAAATGAACAGTTTAACTGATATTTAATAGACTTACATTTAAAGCATAGCTGTTTTTATAGGTTATACGTGGCTGAAGATTATAGATTACCATCTTGTAATTTGCAGATTGATCTAATGGTGGCAGTATTAAGTCACTGTGCCGATACCTAAAATCAGACAGAATAATGGTACAGAAGTGTGTCTGGATTGTTGCGACAGTGTCACAATGAAGGTTTAGTGCAGAGTCACATCTCAGAGAGCTTTAATGAGGGCAGCTCTGCAGCCAGAGGAGATGACGAACAAAGAAAAAACAGAACCCCAAGAGGAGTTAGGGCCCATCGATATTAGACTGCACTAACTGTGTGCACGAGCACCCGACTGTATAGCTGTGAGGATTCTGGGAATTTAAATTATGCACAATACCCATAATCCCTCACTGAACCCAAAGGTAGTGCTGAGGCTTCAAACCGTGTAATATCTTGAAGTTTTTGGTGAGACTGAACAAATATTAATCAATTTTTTAACTCCAATCCATCTTCTAAACAGAAAGGGACTAAGATACAAATAAGAAAGTTTATGATGAGGGTTAACGGGAGAAAATTATCCACACGCATAAAGACAGGAGCTGTCGATGCTCTGATTCCTTGCTAAAGTGTTTTGTAGGTGATCAGGGCAACAGTTTCATGGGCTCTGTGGACGAGAAAATGGAAGAAGCCTAACGGAAAAAATTAAAAAGAATAAACAGTCTGAAGGAGCGGGTGGTTGGCAGCTCGCAGCAGCAGGAAGAAGGAGCACTGCTGACCAATAAAAACATGAGAAGCACCAAGAAAAGAAAACTACCAGGATCAAATACCTGCGGTGGCGTAAAGATAAAAGTTATATCTTATTTCTCTGTCCCACAGAGCTGCGCTCACTTCAACATAGATTACTCTCACCAGAGAACCCAGTGTAGATTCATCCACTGCTGGAAATAGTCCCATTAATGGCCTAATTTCAAGGTGAGGAGTGTCTCTGCAAAATCTGTGTCCCGACATCAAACCTACACTCCTGGATGGATCACATACAGACTAGAGCAGTTCGAGGCAGTTAAATCACGAAACGTGGAGTCTGATTATAGCAATCATGTCATTAGAGCAGCTGCAGGCTGAGTCTGTCATTATCAAGATGAAGAAGATTCTAAAACGACAACAGAACCAGATTCCTACGCCGGCCTGGTGGAGACCAGCTTATCAGATGAGGCTCCGCCCGCCGACCACAGAGCCACGCTCGTTTCATCAGAGCGCAGTGTTCAGTTTCAGCTTCATTAAACATCATTGAGCTCTCTGTAATCAGCCAGCGTCTCGGTTCTGTAGGGCTCAGAGTTTCCATGGATCTTCAGCTTTGTGACGCCACAGACATGCGTGGAGTAGAACAAATCAATCGGTTCATATTTGATATTTTAACAACAGCTTTTTCCTCCATGTCTAACTGTCAGTGGGAAATCTCTGCTGTTCAACCTTCACGACATGGTAAGAAGTGGACCCTGAGTGGGCGTAGATGGTGACACAGTCATGACGTTTGACTTTTTCTCTAAACTGGTTAATACTTTCAACTATAGCAAAGACAAGAAAGCATGTAAGTGACTGATGTCGCACACTGAAACCTGAGGGAGGGGCCTATGCAGAACCAGAAATCCGATCCATGAACAAACAAGTGTGATGGAAAACTTTCATGAAACTCTACAAGCTCAAACTGATGTTCTGTGTAGTTCACAGAGCCGTTGGTCGACAACGTGTAAGTAGAGGAAATAAAAGCGTAGTTTAACCTGTGGAAGGATTATTAAAGGCTGCTTTTGTCCCCAGATTGTTCGGGGTGTCTCTGATCAGTGGAGATGCTGTCAGTAACTCTAACAGGCCTGTCATAATGGTTTTTACTCCCCCCATCATCACTGGCTGACTGGTTTTAATGAAACGTCTTCAACAACAAATAGGACCTTTGCAGAGACCATCACGCCTCCTGATGAACCCCACAGAGTCTCCTCAGTGATCTGTGGACCCTCCTTACTGATCCACTGATCCACTGTATGGTGTGTTACTCGCCCGTGGGTTCAAAGGTATAATAACATGTTTTATTCTGTCAGATGTCACAGAAACACTGTGATGTATTTTCTGTTCTTCCTCCTTTCGTTGCTTGTCCTGAACCTGTTACGTTGACCCTCTTGGTGTTTCCTGTCAGTTAAGTATTCAAACCGCAGCCTTCATGTGTTCATGGAAAGCTTTTACAGCGCTGCTGCTTCATTTCACCCAAATCCATCCTGACAGCTTTGGGATCTGTGGAAACTTTAAGATTTCCAGCACAGTTTAAAATAAAGAGGCTTTGGATGGTGTTTGGATCAGAGCTGGAGTCAGATGAGGGTGAGCTGCTACACTTCCACCAACCTTTGTTGATCTTCCCCATGATGGCGACCTCCAGGTACTTCCTGTTGTCCTGCTTGCTGTAGATGCCCAGCAGGACTCCTCCGAGTTTTGCTGGCAGCCTAAATGTGGACACCACATAGATGTCACTGAGTGCGCTCAGACCACCAGACAGCTTCTCCACCGCTGCAACGCTCTGCTTCGAGTCCTGCAGACCCAACACATCGATCACTGAGGAGCAGGAAAGAGTGCACACAAGCGCTTCATTAACAGCTAGTTCAGAAACATCAAAAAGCTGAACTCTTAAAACATCTGGTTTTTGACTCCTGTTACAATTTAATCAGAGAGACTGTAAAACAAGAGACCTGACACTCAAAGGACTCGAACAGAAATCTAACCCCCGCCCTAAAACAGCCAATCAACAGCCAGGACATTAGAAATCATGTTGTGGTGACAGCTGTGGACAAATATCAACCGCAGAGATACCTCTGTACTGATTATCTTACTGATCTGTACTGATTACTGATTATCTCAGCAAACATGTAGATAAGTATCCTGTTTTACTTGTTTCATCACTACTAATGAATCCTCCACGGCACAAATCTGCCACTTCTGTTTCCACAAACCTTTAAATGTGGATTCAAGGCACCAGTGTGTAGCATTGTGTGCGTTTATATACAGTTTATGGATGCTGCTCATTGCATTATAATATTTTATGACCAATAACAACAACCATCAGTAAAGAATGACGAAATAAAACATCTGGTTATAACAGGCATCAGAATTAGACTTACAGAGTGACTTACAGAGCGAAGCAGTAAAGCGAGGAGGGAATCCGCTCATTTCCAGATGTTTCTGGTTTGTTGAGGACTTTTTTCTTTTTATTACATTCAACACCAGTGCAGATGTTTGGCGAATCTTTTGTCTTTTGATCATCGACAACATGAAACCTGTTTGGTTTCGGTCTCAGTTTCAGAACCTTTACCTACAATCAGCACACTTTAATATTATGCTTTCCCGTGCCCGGTGGCGTCAGGTTGATGCCAAAGCCTGGCAGCATATTTGAAGACTTTGTGTTGTGGCGCAGAAACAGAGACTGCCTCGAAATGATTGATTGACCAAACAAAGTCTGTGATCGCCTTCTGAGCTGTCCAAGGTACACGCCGGCCAGCTGGGATCAGCTCCTGCCCTCAGGACGCTCTTCAGGATGAAGCAGGATGGATAAATGGGAATCATTTAGAAAGATGTAGGAGACCCACCATCACCCTGATCCTCCTTAAAGACCATCTATATTGGTTTCTTCAATCCAGCACTTTAATGGCTGCTTAAATCATTTTTTTATTAGAATCATGTTTGGATCTGAGCATCTACAAACAGCTAATATCTGACTTTCTTGTGACCTTTGCACATTTTAATTCGACTTCAAGTCACAACATCACGCAGCCAGGACTGTAGAAATACTGAGGTCAAGAGTTCAAGCTTCCTTTCTAACATCAGAAACTGCAAAACGAGACAAGATGCCACAATAACAGCCGCATTTCTCCCAGGAAACAAATCCATCAACCTCAGCTGGATTCGTACAGATGCATGAAGGTGGTTTACATCTGCCCTCTTGATCTCACTGGTTGTCTCTAAGTGTCGATTACCTTAAACTACGACAACCAGAGAAAAATAAGAATGAGCTGCACACAAAGCGATTAGTGACAACCAATGCAGGAATGCACACACACACAAACGTGAAGCTGCTCAGCAGAACGGCGCTTTCAAAGCAGCTACGGTCCAATGACAGAAGGCGAGATAGAGATCAATCAGGGCAAGGGCCGGCTTGCCTTGACTGACACTAACCAGCACACAGAGCAGAGCACAGTGTGTGAGGTGTTGTCAGTCGTGCTGGAAGCAGTGACTCACTTTACCTGCTGATACATGAACCAACGCAGCAAACCTCAAAGTGCAGCTTCCAAGTTTTTATTGTGAAACTGAGCTGCGTTTGTGAGCTTGACTCAGGAAGTCTCTGATCATTCCTTCTGCTGGATGCAAACACCACAGAGGAAGAACAACACAGACAGCTGATGATCCTGTTGCTCCATCCTGCTGCTGCCCCCCCACCCTCACACCAACCAGGATGTCTTAGTCCAATAACAACAGATGGCTCCTGATGTTTTATAACAAACCCCAACAATCTTCAAACTGGAGACTAGTCTAGCACCTGAATGCACCGCAGGAGGAGGAGTCAGCTCCACGCAGCCTGCAGGAGGAGGAGTCAGCTCCACGCAGCCTGCAGGAGGAGGAGTCAGCTCCACGCAGCCTGCAGGAGGAGGAGTCAGCTCCACGCAGCCTGCAGGAGGGGGTTTAGACCATAATCATCTGGCTGGATCCAGTTTATGCTCAGTGTACTGGTTTCGAGAAGCTGGCTCAGTATAAGCACAGTAACAGGTCAGAGCATCACGCAGACACAGCTGATGCTAAAACTAATGTAGAGGCTTTAAAATGCAGACGAGCCGTGAAACCAGCAGGTGACCCCACAGTGGCCACGCCCACCTTTCATATACAGGCTGCAGATTTAATGCTTGAGCCTAAATAAAGTCAGTACTGCAAACTTTAAACACCTTTTCTCAGTTCACTTGACTGAGTACAGTTTCTTGTTTTTTATACCTGGTTTGTCTTTTCTTAAAAGCAACAGAATCTCTCTCGCCCTCCAAAACCCTGTTTTCCATGTTTGAAAGGTAATAAGGTATTTGTTAATGAAATGAAAGATCCAGAGATGAAAACGATCTCTGTCTGCTCCAGGCTTACGTCACACGACACATCGTGGAAAACGATTCCAGAGCATACAGGGAACCCCTTTCAAGTCCTCGGTTCTGGTCCAAATCTTTTGCAGCTGTTTTCCAGAAGATAAAATTGAAAAGATTAAAAAAAATGTTGTTGGAAACTCAGAAAGTTACTATAAACAATTCAGAAGTAGAAGAAACCAGCACTGACACACTGAGGAAGCTTTCTTCTCATCGGGTTATTTGAAACACTTGAAAAATGTGAGCAGTGATTCTGCTGCTCTACAACATCTGTTCCTCTTTATTAGACCACTGTGAAGATGGTCCATCAGCCCAGAGTCAGCAGAGGTCCTGAAGTCTTTGCATGAGCTTTGATTTAATGTCTCAGCCATCTGCACACATAGCTGCTCATATGTGCGTTTCTCTTTAGTCTGAGTGAATCTGTCCTCACAGAAAAATAAAATCATGACAATTCACACAAATATGCAGCTGCTGTGTTTTATGTAGCATTCATCAGTGAGCAGCTGCTGCTGTCACCGCTGTGGATTATACGGCATGCTCATTATGGACACGTGTGGGGATCCCACAAAGATCGGGCCCCTTTGTTTGTTCTTTAATGTT
>VOQK01010183.1:15539-25871 GCA_015052645.1 Benitochromis conjunctus | reverse complement strand
TATTCCAAAAAGTTAAGTATGATTAGAAATCTGGAGCTCTAAGACCACAGACTGTATATGGATGATGGACATACCCCACTGGTTTTGAACTCCACATTTTAAAGGCTCAGTGTTAGCGACTTAGTGAGTTTTTAGTTTTTTGGACCCAGAAATGACCACATTTGGTTATCAGCTAGTGCTAACCAGGTTCCTTTGCAAGCTGGCTCCATCACTAATTATTACTATAATAGACTAATAATCCACTCAGCATAAGTGGAGTACAGCTGATTTATTATCAGATTGTTATTTAGATAACTTTATTAAAAACGCTCCATCATGGATGTGAGGACTGAGGTGAAACCTTCGTCAGCTTCCACCTGCTGTTAGAGCCACTCTAACAGCATCGGGAGCTGAACACATCCTCAGGAGGACAGTGGAGTCATTCAGAGACCTCCTCGCTCCTCATCTCCAGGACTGGAAATCCAAACTAAAATATCCAGGTTTTCCAGGATTTGTGCACCCATAATCACCTTTTATCACTGCCTCTCTAAGATTTCTGAATTCAGGTGATTGACTGATATCTCATACAGTCTCAACGTTTATTAAAGAAATAAAACATTTACAGCTTTTTGCATTTTAATTTGAGTGATACGTGAGTTTTACATTAAGTTTAAGAACAGAAAATGAGGTTTTACACCAGAAGGTGTAAGAATTAATAGCTTATTTTTAATATAAAACCAGAGTATTTTTACATTTTTCCCTAAAATCTCAATCTTAAAACGAGCACTAAAACAGTGTCAGTAAGGATTTGTTCATTATTAAAAAACCCATTTGCTATAAACTCATAACCTGAAAGCTACAATATTAGTAACACAAGCCTGGTGTATTAACCGTTATTAAACACCATTATTTACCTGTTGGTTTTCATTGTATTCACTAAAAGTTTGTTAAAATTGAATCAGTAACAATATTAGTGACGTAGTTAATAAAATCAGCAGCTATAGTTAATGTGTCACTATGAATTACAGGGAAGTAGTACTTCAGTGCAGTACTCGAGGAGTAAAACTACTTTACATCCCGTTTTACTCGTTACAGTATCAGCTGCAGGTTGGTTCGGTTCTCTGACCTTGGACGTCCGGTCCGTCCGGGACTCCCGCAGCGAGCTGAGCGCAGATGACTGACAACAGAACCGGGACACACCAACCCATGTTGGACCACAAAGATCCGGCTCTGAAAACTTTCAACCGGAGATCCGGGAGGTAAAGAAACCCGTGCAGCTCCAAAGCGATGCTGGACTTGGGGGAGCTGTCAGCGGGGAACCGAAGGAGAACCCGAGGAGCTCCCCGAAGAAGGTCGGAGAAGCTGGAGGACCCAGAGGGGAGCAGGGGCAGTTTCAGCCCGGAGGAAGGAGCAGGAGGACCGGCAAAGCAGGTTTTACCACACCGAAGAACGGCAGCGTTGAGCGCGGAGGGGAGAGCTGCAGACAGAGAGAGGAGGCACCGCAAGACAAACCGAGTAAATGACGGGCGGGTTCACGAGCACAGCTGGAAACTGCTGCTGGCGCGCGCTCAAGTCGCGCGCGACCCGAGAGCAACAATAAAAGAAAATCAAATTAATTAAACTTTTAAAAAGGAGGAAAAACACGTTTTTTGTTTGTTTGTTTGAATGAAGTGAAACGTCTGCACACATCACTGTTTTGTTTTTGCGGTAAGAAACATGACGAACCAGAGAAGCAGCTCGGATCAGATTACATAACAGCAAGCCAGGGGTCGAGTAAACAGAGCACTCAGCAGGTCAGAGGTCAGGGGTCAGGAGCTGCCTCCTAGTAGCTCTGCTTTTGTTCTGGGACCCTCGTTCAGTCCTGCAGCTGAGGACCCAGACTGTGACACCTCCGAGTGCAGGGTCCCTGTGTGAGTTCAGAAATCATTTACAAGAAGAATTAGAAGAAAAATGTCCAGAAGACCGAGGCAGCGATGTGAAACAGAGCGTTTCACCCCGAGCTACAACTCTATCAGACAACCACACACAGAATTCCCCTTATACTGAGAAATGATCAGCGCACTGTCCAACTCTGTAGTTCCTCTAGTCACCTCAGCGAATGGAAGTCCTGGAAGTGGACCTCTGTTGGAGCCTTTTGGATGACCAATGGAATTAGGTGATAAAAACATGGCGAGCTGTGCGATACATCCCACAAGTTTGTACTTCAGTGTACATACAGGATTTTATTAGCCTGATACTGCACTGATCTGCAATTGTTCTTCTTCTTCTTATATGGCACCAAATAACAACCAGTCACCTCAAAGTTCTTTATACTGTAAAGACCCTACAATGATACAAAGAAAACCCCAACAATCATATGACCCCCTATCAGGAAGTGCTTTGGAAACAGTGGGAAGGAAAAAAACTCAATTAACAGGAAGACACCTCCAGCAGAACCAGGCTCAGGGACAGGCGGCCATCTTCCATGACCAGTTGGGGGCCGTGTGTATACAGGCAGCCTGCTAACCAAGTTAGCCAGCATGCTAACGCTGAAACTTCAGTCTAAAGCCAGTGTGTGATGTCTCGCATGTTTCATACAGAGTCTGAGTACAGCTGATCTAAAATGCATGTGAAGGTAAGTAAGAAACCCTCCATACAGCTGAGATAAATATTTATAAATGTTAAACTGAGCTAAGACGCTGGGTTGGTGGGTGAGACGTGTCTTAGGTGGGCACGTTCACTGAAGGATTCATGCATGAGGAATTACTGGCACAGACCGAGAGGCATCAGGAGGTTGCAGGGCCCTGCAGCCAAACACACACACATTAAACAAAGACAGTTTGGGGGGTTTGGGGAAAGGTTGGGGGGCTGCTGCCTCCTAATTTTAATGTTTCTAAAGTCCTCATCACAACCATGACCAAACACAAAGTAAGAGCAGGAGGTTTCCTGTCCTGATGCCCGTCAGCGTTCCCGACGAGTGAAGCAAGCTTCGGTGAAAACGTAAATCAACAACACAAAGAAAGCCGAGCTCTCGGTTTCTGCTGCGGTCCTCCCTGCAGGCCTCCTCTCGCACATTCACACTGTTTGTTTCCGACTCCGGCGCGTTGCCATGGAAACCTCAGTTTAACAGCAGGTGAGGGGAGGAAGGAAACGCCACCTCTCCACCTCCGGCTCCTTTTTTCCTCCTCAGTCTGGAGCAGAGGTGTGTGAAGAGTGAAAAAGTGTCACAGAGTTTGTAATTGTGTCTTAGGCATGTTTGAGTTTTTGTTTCACGGCGTCTGGAGAAAGAATCCAGCTCCTCAAACTGTTTCCAGATCAGCTCGTTAAGCCCAGCAGAGCAGGAGGGGGACACTCACATTAACAGCACGCAGCGGGCGAACAGAAGCCAGGCCAGGATTCCTGCGCGGTGGCGTCATGTGCAGCTGTACGTCCCCGGGGTCCAGACCCGGTCAGGACGGGTGGAGGCTCGGGGCGGAGGGTGGCGTTGAAGTCAAAAACATTCACTTCTATTATCCTGACATGTGCATGTTGTTGTTTCATTGTCCAGTTTACGGTAAAATCACCTCGCTTGACCTCGGTTCAGTGAGAGTGAGTCCAGATGATTCTCACTTCTCATTTTCAGCAACATGTTTTCGTTCTTAAACTCTAGCAGAGTGGCTCAGCATGACTAACAGCTCAAATAATAATCCTTATTTATCTCACAGCGGACCGTGACGCAGCTCCACCGGTTACAACCTGTCTGAAACAAGCGGTTTTAGCTCCTCCACCTTTAAGAAAACTTTCTTCTGATCGGCTCAGAAGACTTGAACAGAAGTGAGAGTCACTGTGTCATCACTGAACCAAGATGGTGAAGCTGCTGCTGTTGAAGCTAGAAGTAGAAGCAGAACAGAATACATGTGTGTGAATGAGATGGAGGCAGGTGGAAAGGTGAACATGCAAGGAGAGACAGAGGAGCTTAAACATCTGAGCTCAACCATTCAAAGCAACAGACAGCGCACAAAGAGGTGAAGGGGAGAGTGCACGCAGGGTGGAGTGGGCGGAGACAGGTGCCAGTTTTTTGTGGCAGAATAGCAGGAAGAGTGAAAGGGAAGGTTTAAAGATGGAGGTGAGATCTGCTGTGATGTATCCGTTGGAGACATCAGGGCCGAGCTGAAGATGTTCACATGTTCATGAGCGGGATGGACAGGATTAGAGACGAGTCCATCAGAGGGACGGCTCAGAGTCAGAGAGGCTGAGATGATCTGAGCGCGTGCAGAGGAGGGAGGGCGGAGGATGAAGATGGAGCTTTCAGGCAGGAGGAAAAGAGCAAGACCTCAGAGGAGGTTCATGAAGGAAGGAGGACATGCAGAGGGCTGGTGTGACAGAGGAGGATGCTTTGATAGGAGGAGATGGAGGCAGATGATCTGCTGTAGCACCCCCTACAGTGAGCAACCAGAAGAAAAGGCAGTAGTTGGTGAGTGGAGTGTTACCGTGCTGGAAATGAGCTAGTTTGGACAAAAACCAACGAAATTCCAGTGTCAGCAGAATTCCAGCATATAAAATAACTGGCACTGATTTGTTGTTATATTTGCTCGTTTAGGCACTCTCTGCCTCCCCTCCTGCTCCTGTTCGCCTCCCCTCCTGCTCCTGTTCACCTCCCCTCCGTCATTCGCTGATAACGTCCGCAAGTGAAACCAGCTGCTGGTGACTCTGAACTCTGGAGAAACAGATCATTGAAGCCACAACACAACAAACAAACCCAAACAAGCAGCTGTTTGAGTTCTCCATCAATACTGAATGAGCCATCCATCTTCATTTACAGCTTTATTCTCTTTCATTATTGTCACATGATAATTACGCTAAAGGCAGAAACATGTTCAGGAACAAAGACGCATCAGTAGTGAACTTTTCTTGTCCTTATGCTTCATATTAAGAGCAATATGTTAAAAACAGAACTGAACATATGAAACTAAACAAAACCATGTGACTCCACTTTTCCTTTAATTCATTTCTGTACATACACCAGCACCGAGCTCCACTTCCTGTCCACAGAGGCTGGTTTGTGCGTCGATAAATTATTTTTTCATTGACAAACTTCACACTGACTCTCTTCCTGTTTGGTGTAATGGGCCCAAACTTTGTCTAACTGCACCTCGATCTTATCCTGAACATTTTCACCGCTGTCCGTCCCACGGCGGCCTTTGCCCCTCGTCCTCAGCCGTCTCCTTCGTCCTCGTGGTCGTGATGGGATCCGATGTCCTGCAGGTCCGGCGGCTCCTCCAGCGCCTCGTGATGGGCGTGCTGGATTGACACCATGCCGGTCAGGAGGGCGTAGCTCAGCATGGCGCCCAGAGCCACCAGAGCAGACAGGAACTGCTTCCTCCGCTTGTTGGGAACGTGGTCAAAGTCTCCGCCTTCAGATTGGGAGGAAGTCTTCTGACTGAAGCTCTCTGAACCAAAAAACAACAACGGGGAGAACATCAGCCGTGTTTCTACTGTGCTTCTACTCTAGGCAGTTTATTCCCGCTCATGGCGCCTTTGCTAACCGCTACACTACATCACAGCGGCCGGTGCACTTTGGCGCCATTTTGGCGTGTATATTCTAATTTTTTCTACCTCCAGCCCGGTTGGGGTGGAAATACGAGCGTGCGGACCGTGTCGACAGCCGTATCAATGCAGAGATTCCCACATCTAAGCTCTCAGGATCATTCATGGCGCAGGGTTTGTGGTTGCGCTGCAGATTTAAAGCTGAAGCATAAATTCCCTCCAAGTCACCATCGATGATGACAAGCACCTGACCCTTGACCCCATGATCTTAGAACATCTGACTGCACTTTTGAAAATTGTTCTTCCAAATTAAAAACTGTAACTAAAAAGGTTGATGTTTAGTCTCCAAAACAAACGAACATCAGGGTACCTGAAGCTATCAGCTGGTTCAGCAACCATGAACTCTCACAGTCAAGTGCTTGGTCACAGATTTGTGGGTTGACATCACATTCTCTTTACTTTATAGCATAAAGCAGGACTGTTGTTGTGAACTGGTGCTTCATACTAAAAACTGACTTGAATTTGGAACTTGTTTTTTCAAGACACTCAGGTTTTTCCACTGGTGTCCTCGCTCAGGAAACGGTCCACTCATAAGCATTTGGCTACTGGAAATACTCAGTGTGCTGAAATGAATGTGAGTTGGGAGCGTTTCAGACGCTGTCAAATTCAGAACCAAAACTTTCTAAAAGGCACCAACAACAAAAATCTCTCCAACAACACAAACGTCGTCTTTGGGACGGCGCTCCCGTAATCATCCGGGGTCTTTTCTCCCTAAACGTCTCGCCACATTTCCCCCAACATGTTTGCCTGATGTCATCTTCGTTCTTCATTAGTGATGGCAGAAGTCAAACAGCAGAAAACATGTGCACATGTTTCAGACTAAAATGAGACAATCTGTTTAGAGTGACGGTTTACACGACGTCACATCAATCTCAGGCAGATAAACGATTCCAAAACATCTCAGAGGCAAAAAATGCTGATGGGTTTGAACTCAAACTGTTGTTGCTTCTCTTATTAATGCTTTCAGACCAAAAACCTACATCTCACTCTCCGAGCTTGACTTTAAAGTCTGCAAACACTATGTCAGAAGATGAAAACGTCCTGAAGTGAGCGGGAGGCGTCCAGCCTCGTTCTGGAAACAAGTCTGCTCTGACACATGTAGAAACGCTGCTGTGGTGCGCCTCACCTCGGCCGTCTTTGGGGAAGTAGAGCTGCAGGATGTTGGTGCAGAAGTTCGTCATGTTGTCGAGAGATTTCAGATGCTGCTGTAGTTTCCCATTGGGCAGTTTGCACTTCAGGATGGGCGCCAAGTGACCAAACACATAGGCATCGAGAGAGGAAGGCCTGCAGGGAGAAAAGCTTATTACGGCCAAAGTCAAATTATCTGGTGTCACTACTGCAACACCCAGTGACAATTACTGTGTACATTACTGTATGCAGTACAGTAATGTACATAAGTAGGACCATGAACACAGGGTGTCTACAGGCACAAAGACTTTTGAAACTGACTGAAACATAAGTGTTTTTCTGATGTTTGGTCTCATGTTAATTCAAAATGATACCCATCAATCTATTTTCTAACGTATATTTGACCCCCTTCTCCTAAGCCACTTCCAGCTCTTCAAGCCAATTGAGAGCATCTCTTCAGCGGGCCCTGGGTCTCCTCCTGGGTGGAGATGCCTGAGAAGCCCGTACCTTAATGACTATCTTCAAAGTTTCCCCGGAGTAATGCAAGTGTGCTACCTGTGAGAAAAGCCAGCTTCCAGTGATCAAATTAACGTGTGGATAAACTTACGAGTCTCCAAAGAAGAATTTGTGAGAGCCGAGCCGCTGGGACAGCAGGTTCATGCACTCAGCAGCATCTCGGTACAACTAAAAAACACAAGACAGACACAGAAAGACAAAACTGGGGGTCAACGCAGAAGGTTCAGTTTATAGATCAACATCTGAAAAAAAGGCTCAAAATCTCAAAAGGTGCAACGATTCTGCTTCTGCTAAAAAGCTGAAAACTGAAGAACTTTGGGCCAGTTTTGTTGTGTCGAGATGGCGCATTTGGGGTTTTTTCTGGTCCTGGGGAGAAGAGAGGCATTAGGGTACCCAGAGGTGTCTTCATATCTGGTCGAGCTACTGATGCCCCCTTTGTCCCACCAGACTTCACAAGATGGAAAGTCTCGAGTACTTGTCTCCAATTCCCAAAGCCTAGCCAAACCTAAAAGATATCCTTTTTTTTTTTATCTTGAGGACTTCTGTGGCAACCTCCTACCAACCTTAAATCAGCCAAGGCGGGGTCTTGAGCTGCCTGAATGTGATGCTTGTGACCTTGGTCCTCTTTGTCTCGAGTAAATTTCCTGCAGTTCATTGTTCCTCCTCTCACTGTGTACACAGCTGTTCCATTACCAGCCCCTCTGATTTAGTACTACTGACACAAAGCATTAAAGATCCAAGGGTGATCATAAATTTAACTGTGAAAGCTAAAGCAGGGAGCTAACATGGCCAAGGTTAAAGGTCTGTGTCCCACTCCTTTGCTGAAAGTCTGCACCGTGTCCCTTTTACGACCACTGAGAGCCGTTAACATCTCCACTGGAGACCTCCAGAAGCAAATGACCAAAGAGAACCTATAAATTCCTTTCTTCATGCCTCTGACTGACTGGTGAGGTCAGGTTATACCAAACTGCCTTTGATAGGGTCATTTAGAAAGGCCTTCTCAAACATGAGCGTTAGAGCCTTCAGTACAAAGCCGAATGTTCACCAAAGTCATCGGGATTCATTCGTGCTTTTCTGAAGCATCCAAACACATCTCAGACTTAATCAGCAAAATGACCCAGCCACAAAAAACGTCTGACTCCGTGTAACAGGTGAGCATCTCAGACACTCAGCAGTACATTCATATTTTATCCAGTCAGTATTTTAGAGAGTGTGACATTAAAATAATTCAGTTATTGGGACGTTAATATTATGCTGTTGGACTTGAGGCATTTTTGGCCCAGAGTTTCCATTTGTATCTGAAACTCTGGGCATTTAAAGGGCCGGTTCATCCAGATGACCCGAGCTTATGATATTCTGGATCCAGGAGGCCAATTTTACTTCGAGTCTGTATCTTCAGACAAAGATATGAAGGATCATGCCGGTAGTTTATTGTTTGAGATGGGCTGTGTGAAGCAAAGAGAGAATGCCCTGAAGGTTTTCAGTTACCATCTGCCACTGACAGTCCATACCCACAACCAAAAGAAAGCCAATCATGGTGAAGGGGTACTGTGCTTTAAAAATCAGCTACAGGCCAGAAACCCTGTTGTTACTGCTGGAGACATCATTCTTTATTCATATTTCTCCTGGGATCAAAAATATCCACAGAAAACTTTGTGCCAAACTGTGATTCAGATGTTGTCCAGATCCTCTTCTTGGATGGACCATCAGACCAACTGATGTTATCACCCTCAGGCTCCATGACTGCCTTTTTCCCTCTAATTCACTCTGCTTCCTTGCATTTCTATTCCCTTACTGAACATACTCAAAATTCCAGCCTCGCTGGTTTGTGCTTGTGGAAGAACAGCTTCTCAGCCAGACTACGTCTCTATAAACCATCCACAATGACGTCTTTATCTCGGGTTACGACCTGAAGGGGAGAAAAACTCAGTCGGCACAGAGGAAACAACTGTGGAAAACAGGCGACTTCGGCTTTCATTCATTCCTGAAAAGTCAACTCTGAAGGTTTCCACACTGACAAGAACAAATTGCTTTTTAACTACCTTCCCCTGAACGCGGCGTGCCCTCTGACCTTTGTCCAAAGCAGACTGGTTGTTCTGCATGTGCAGTTTTCCAGCAGAAAGCTCCGCTGACAAAAAGTTTTCCTTTCAGTCTACATTCATTCCAACCACTCCAGCAGCCCGAACACATGGAAACGATATCTGCGTCTGAGCTGGAAAACCGTGGAGCTTCTGCATGTTCTGGTGTTATGGCTGACACGCAGAATTAAAGTCAGTGTTTCCTTCACAAAAACGTACACGCTGACCTCAGGTTTTATTCTCATGTTTCATTTCAGGGGGAAACTTTTTCACTTCTTTTATATACATGCTAACGGACAAGGACAACAAGAAGGCTGGAATTCATCGAGGAAGGAAGGAAGATGGGAAAAAGACAGCCAGCCATCAATCAGAGGAAGGGAGGAAAGAAACGCACAGATTAGATAACAGGGCTTACGTATTTCTCAAAGATATTCAAGAAGATGAATTTAATGCCTACAAAATATTAAAGAATGGCTTTACAGCCTGTACAGAATGGCATCTTGATCTCTGGTCATTCCTTCTATGCTCAGACAAATGAGCTCTTATTTTCTGAAGCTGGTAAATCCCAGCTGATTCACGGAGGGTCGATCTGTTCTGACCGCCTCCTGCCGAGCGCTCACCTCCTTCTCCAGCTCCTCTCCGGCCTCCAACCTCTCATCTCCTCGCAGCAGTCGCAGTTTCTCCAGCTGTTGCCGCTGCATTCGTCCTGGCAGGAAGAAGTTGAGGGGGAACGGCATGTGCTCGGCGTACCAGCGCCGAGTCACGTCCACGTAGTTCTTCGGCTCGATCCAGAACGCGTAAATCTGCAGAGGATTGATCCAGAGATTCAGGGACGAGCTCAGGAGAAACACACTCTCGGTTCGTTAGCAGAGAGACTCGTCTCACCAGAGCCGGCATGAGTTTTTCCTCCATCAGAGAGATGAAGGCCAGGCTGTCAGCTCCCTCCTTGGCCGACAGGTCGTAGTCTGCATTGAATTTCTGGGAAGAAAAAAAAAGTAGATCAGACTTAAACATCACTAAAACAGGACCAAAGATGAGCACTACCGCTGCTCTGACAGTGGAGCAG
>VOQK01010183.1:5112-15519 GCA_015052645.1 Benitochromis conjunctus | reverse complement strand
GATACTCCAATGATGCTCAGGAGCTCATTGCAGTTGTGGTCACACATTTATGCTCACTTATAATTTTTTTATGATTATATTCACATGTTTTTTTTAATGATTTCTTTGAACTGCTCTTCTGAAGGTGGTTCTACCGAGTGACCAGAAGAACTTTTCACCACTCAGTCCTCGCTCTCCTGGCTCCGTGAGCTAAACAGGTTTGAGGACATGCACAATACTGCAGGCATTTTAAGATGCTGTTTGAAGGAATGAAAGCTGGAAGCGGGAATATCAGTGGAAAATTCATTTGCATTATCTGTCAGTTTTACAACAAGCTGTAAACGGATTACAGTACATATGAATTTGGAATAACAGCAAAGACAGTGTGAGAGTTTCTGTTCGCAGAGTCAAGTTCAGTTTCAAGCTTCAGCCGTCTGCAGGGACGGCTCGGTGCAGCTGAAGGTGTTTGTTTTAGTGTGTGTTGGAGGGTTTACAGGCTGCTGCCGTCTCTGCGGTTTGAACTGCCTCCATGTTTCCTCATTAGCACAAGCAGCTGTATACAGTGGCAGCAGCAGGGAAACCAGAATGAGCTGCTGGTGAATTCACGCTCAATAAGTCGCTCTGATGAACAGTTGAGTGTATGGAGCATGAAGAGAACACTTAACAGGTCCTCCTCGTACACGGCCGGGGCCCGGAGAGGCAAGAAAACCACAAAATGATGCAAAACGGCAACACAAAGAAGATTAGGAACAACAAGTTCTGTGAATCACGGTGAAGAAGAAAGAGAGGAGCTAAAGGACGGCACGGAGCGAGGCTGAAGTTTTCTTTTCTCCCAGCAGTTTCTCCTCCGAGCTTCTTCAGCAGCTTTCCTGTCGTTGTGGTTTTTCAACAACCTACCGCATAGAGAAGGCACCGAGCATGCTGGGTAATGTGTTCCAGCTGCCGAGCTGTCTCAGAGGGGTTCTGTTGAGGGGAGTGTGGCTCAGACACTGCTGTTATCTCTGGGTTTAAGAGTTTCTTCCTCAAAGATATTCAGGAGCAAATGTCAAAGACATGCTTCCAGTTTTAACAGCAGGCAGCTGTTTGATCACTTTATTCCAGCGAGCAGGTGCACAGACACACACCCGCACTCATAATCTGATTCAGGAAGCATAGAAACCCCCTGCAGGCTGAACAAGTCAGAGTCATTCACACCACTCTTCATGTGCACGACTGTGAAGTATTTACGATAGCATGAGCAGGTCGGTGTGACCCGAACAAGCTCTTTCTCCACACTGTCCGTGTATAAAGATGGAGGTCCACTCCACAGCACTCCTCAGGTTTCTTTCTCTCCCCTTTCTCCTGCCGAGGTTCAACACAGTTATCAGCTCTGCTGGAATGTGTCTCCGGCTGCAGCTTCCTGTGGTTTAATGAGTTTTTCCAACCGGCACGCACGCACACACAAACACAGACACACACACAGGTCTGCACACAGCTGAGACCACAGCACAAGTTTTGACTGCAGAAACAACAAGTGGCAATCAGAGTTTTACTCCTCACAGCTCTGCGTTTGTTTTCCATCAGAGTGGCCCGAGTGAGCCTGGGAACAAGCTGTTACCTGTTTTCTGAGGTGGATGATGATGTCAGAGGGTCGCGACAAAGTTTCTTTCTGACTGGTCCTCAAAGCAGGAAGTGAACCTGAAGACAGAAAAAAAAAATCAATAAGCGCTGTCGACAGAGCGTCTTCTTCACCGTGTCTGCGGTGGAGCCGTCTCACCGCTGGGACTCCTCCAGGGGTTGGAGATCTTTCGAAGCTTGAGAGGAGCTCCGGCAAACTGGGCGTAGGCCTGAAAAAGAAACACAGAAAAGACAACACGACAGATGAAAAATTCAAACTTACTTTATTTATACAGCACCAACTCACAACAACAGTCACCTCAAGGTGCTTTATGTTGTAAAGGTACTGTAATTGTACAATAGAGAAAAGAAAATCAACAATCAGACGGCCAAGCTCTCGGCGACAGTGGGGAAAACAACCCCAGAAAGTGAACTTTAAAGAGTCCAGAATCTGTATTTTGAACCCGACACTCTGAACAAATGTCATTCCTCATTCATCCTGGTGTTTCGTTTCAAAGTAGTTGATAGTGTTGCTTTGCTTCTTTGTGTTGGACCTGTGGGAGCTTTGACCTGCTGGTGGACCTTTCAGAAGAAAAGCATCCAGAGGAAAACAGCACTGTCTGGACCCCATTTCATCACAATCCATGCGACGGTTGTTGAGACATTTCAGTCTGAACCGCAGTGTTGGACTGACCGACGTTTCCATGTGTGGAGCCAAGCAGGCAGCATGAGTAAACCCACTCAGACCACACTGACATGACGTCTTCACGGGAAACGCAGACGAGTTCAAGGACTCCTTCAGGTCTGCAGCAGACTCTACAGGACCGACGTTATGATCGGATCAGACTTTCCAGAGTTCTGACCAGAAAACCTCTGAAAACAAACCCAACGCTGTAGACTGAGAGAACCACTGCAGCCGCCGAGACCTGCTGGCCCAAGACAAACTGCAGGATGAGCTGCAAACACCTGAAAGCTTCCTGAAGCCTCTCTGTTCATCTCTTCAGTCAGAAAATGACGATAGCCAATTCAATTCTGCCAGAGAGAAACAATAATGACCTCATAACGAGGTCCCACACATGAAGATGACTTTTAAGATGTTTTGAATTATTATACCCACATGTTCCTGTAAAGGTGGGCGTGGCCAAACTTGGTAGTAATTCACTTTTGGACGTGGGATCTTTTAACGCATTCTTCTGAAACGTGGCAAGAATGTATATTTCTCATAGCTTCGCAGATTTAGATCGAACTGAAATAACTGTCACGAGGTTTAGCAGGGGCAGGATTCCCTAATCATTTTAAAAGGTTTATGAAACGTTGGGAAGCTGTGGAAAACAAGAGGGGCGTAATGAAGCTGGGGAAAATGACATGCTGGATATAAGAAACGATCAATATGTGATACTTATTAATGCATTTGTGTTCATAGCGTTTCATGTTTTCCTGGTGAATCAGAGCTTTTTGATAATATGCGGTTATAAATATGTGTGATGTAGCATTTTGGTTATTTTCAGTGATTTTTTAAAAATGTTTTCTGTCTTTTGTTCATCGGCTGTAATTTAAAATAAACTGATTTAACGGTCAGAGAATAATTAGTAATGAGCAGCGGGGGATTGGGACCGACTGCTCTTACAGGAAAAGCTGGATGTGACTCAATTCTTCTGGAAATAAAAAAAATAAAAGCTTTGCTCAGAGTCGAGAGCCTCGTTTGCTTTTACAACCAGAAAAAATGAGGAATTTCCTCATAAATGTGCAGCAGTGAAGTCAGAGTCTGATGAACGTGGAGCTGTTTGTTCCACGCAGACCGTGAGCAGATTACAGGCTTCACCGCGCGATGGACACTCTGGATGTGCTGACAACAACGCTGTGTTGGAAACGAACAGTTAAATGTAGAAGCTGAAGGACGTCAAAGGAAAATATTTCTCATTACTCCCAGGAAATATACCAACACATTTATTTATCAAGTCCTTTTGAAAAACGGTACTGAAAATTAATTCAGATTAAATCAAACGATTCATAAAACTGCATCTCACAAATCAACAGATAGAAGCTGAATGTGCAAAAAGATGTGTTTAAAATCACAAATAAAAATGTAATAATCGTCATGGTGAGACTGAGCTGCTGTTTTATGTGATAAATGTGTGCAGTCTGAATAAAAGCATCAACTAAAAATAGTCTAAAATACTGTAAAGATGTAAGCTCCATCTGATACTCCCAGTTCATCCAGTTCATCTCACATCGTTCGGCTGCACTTCTCTTCTTCGTGCACGTTTATAGCGACTGGTCTGCATGAAGCTGAGCTCACCTTGGTTAAGATTAGGTTCCCTTACAGTAAGTATGCAAACTGCGTTAATGCTTCATGTTGTTTTGGATGAACAAAAAAATGTTTGAACTTGAATAAATTAAACTTCACTATAATATAATAAAATGTTTTATGCAATGTAATGTATTGCACCGATGAAACAGGAGATCAAACACTTCCTGTTTTCATGAAGGAGAAGAAGAAGAAAGATGGATGCCTGTGAAGATCATTTTGGAACAAACCAAAAGGAGTGCTGCACTGCTTACATAAAACAACAGAAGTATCTTAATTATTCATTAAATTATGGAAAATGTGGTGCAGATAATATTTATTAGTATGTTTGTCTAAATAAATGTACCATGGTGAGGTGTACTTCTACACGATACTCCTGTCACTGCCTGGTGACAGCTTTTCTAAATGACAGCGATGACAGGAAGTACAGAGAAATCGGGTTTTTGTAGATGGGACAGCAACAAGGTGTCACATCACGCTGCTTCAGTCCAACAGGAAGACATCTGTCACGTGCTGACAGTCTTTCACTTCACCTGTGTGGACAGCTGAAGCCCCGCCTCCTATCTGCTGGGGCCATGAAAACCAAGAAAAGCTCTGATTGAATGTAAAGTTCAGTCGTGGATTCACGTTCCTACGGTGGTTTGGAAAAACAGCAGCAGTGACACATTGGTGTTTTCCAACCGCTGCTGCGGAGCCCGTCATTACCCAGCATGCACTGCTGCTCTGCTGTCTGATCTCAGTCCAACACAAACATGTTTCAATCAGCTTTAATCCCTCAGCAGAGCTCCGAGGCCCTCGGCGCAGTCTGCAGGCGGGGATCATCAGACCCACTCTGTCACCAGAGTCTCTGGACCACGGCAGTAATGGAAACTCTGCCGCCACAAAGCATTCTGGGTGGTCACGAGTCTTTAACTGCATCTAATGCCTGCACTTAAAGGACAAGTCTGCTGTTTTTAAGCATGAACTGGATGACTGGTGAGGAAAGTCACAACTCTGCTCCTGCAGGAGAGGCTCATTTCTTTGTGGACGATGTAATTCTGCTGGTTAAAACTAAGACAGGGACAGATATGAAGCAAACAATATAATAAACATAAAGCATCTAAAACTAGCATTGTTATAAAATTATACAATTAATGAGGGTACAAGTGCATTAGCAGCAGCACAGTACTACAAACACTGTGCTGCTGCTAATCATAAAACACAAGTTTAAACATAAGGTAAGAAAATACGGCTACAACAAAGGGAAGTCCATATTTCTGCACTGTCCATACGTTTAGTTTAGTTTGTTGCTCAGACTGAACTCGGCAGTGCTACTGTGCATGCATGAACCATCACGACACAGGGTAAGGAGCTGGTCAAGTGGGAGGAGCTCCGAGTAGAGCCACTACCACTGCTCTTGTTCAAAACTTGACACTGGAGACGGTTCCAGCTTCTGACTCCTCCTGGGCGCCTCCTTTGTGAGGCATCCAGGTGTGTCCAGATGAAGCTATGGAGACTTTTGGGTGTTTCTCAATTCAGAAGATACAACTTTTCAGGGACGCAGTCCATGAAACAGCCAGTGCTTCCCTGTTACATCACCAGCTGTCCTCGCCCTTACGCCAGCTGCACAAAGTTCAGCTTAATACACACAGTCTTAAAGCACTTTTAAAAACACATGTAGATATCTACATGACCGAGGTAAAACTGAATACTGACATATTGAACCCAATACTGACACTGAAGTCTGACGAACATGTCGTTAAAGAAACTCTGGTGCCATCTGGTGGTCATGGGAGGAACTACATGTCATTAGCGATTAAACGTTATGATTGGTGAGAGACAATAGCTCACATTTAGAATTAATTCATTAATATTATATTATTAATTTAAGCTGAAGAAAACGGATGGACGGATTATTACATCCAGATACTGAATACAGCGTGTTATAAAAACTACATTAGATAACAGCTTTAAATGACAGGCAGCTGAAAGCGTCCTGTCCACTGAGTAGGCGTAAACAGTCACACTGCAGTTACCAAAGCACTCCGACACTGCAGCGCTCCCTCTCTGGAGTCAGCACCAAAGGGACGTAACCAAAGCAGGAGGGTGAGAAGTGCCCACTGGGGCAAAATCACAGCAGGCCCCACTAGGCCTGTAACAACACTGCTCCGCTGACTAAAGCGATAAAATGTTTAGGGACATGTAGAGCTGTGTCATGTCATGTTGTCCACAATAATGCCCGAATACATTTTTATGTAATATCAAAATGTCATATCCCAATATCACTGCTATAGCAACGTCTTGGACACGTAACAACGAGACGATCCTGGGCACGTCCGAGAGAGAGAGCCACGTCAGCCTCTGATGGTGATTTAGTGTCTGAACAGGGAGCAAATTCAACAAAGCTCAGAAAACCCCTAACCAGGCTGTGAGCAGCTGGTGATGTTACCCACATCACCACTGAGCCGGGATGACTGGAGAGCGAACGGTGGAAAGAAATTTTTATCCATAATTTTTTTTCCATAGCATCAGAAATATAATTACTGCAAATAAATATCATGATCTAATTTGGAGGCTATCTCCCCTCTTTAGCTTGTTGCATGTCTGGAGTATCAGCAGCAGCAGATGCATCATTGCTTCCACAAAACAGGTTTGGTAGAAGCCTGAGCTGAGGGAAACCAGCTTGACTTTAACTCTCGTTAATATTTAAAAATATAAAATGTTTTTCACTGTATTAGTCATGGCCAGAAGCTTTTTTCGTTTGAGCTGTACGTCACTTTCCACAGGTGAGCTGGAGAAAGTACAGCGATCCTCACAGAGATCCTTCCTGAGGACCACAGCCCTGACTTTAGTCCACACACATGCTGCTCTCTGAAACTCACCGTCACAGCACAGCACAACAAAAACAGACCCTGCTGTCATTCAAAACACCACAGAAGGAAAAAACCCACCACACAAAACCCAAAGTCCTCCATGGAGTCAGACCTTCCTGCACAGAAACCAGCAGCACTGGGTCATGAAACATGAAATGCATGTTTTAATCTCCAGTCTGATTGTGGAGCACTTCCACCTCCCAAAGCTCCACCTCCAGCTGTGTAATACTGCAAAGTAAGATAGCGAGTAAATACAGGGCCAGTACTGCTAATACCGATACTTTTAACTCATAAAGGCAGCTTGTGTACAGGAGAGCTGTGTGTCATTATCTACATAGTGAACTAACAGATAGAAACAAAGTAACGATCCTATCGCACTAATGTCGAGTCGACACCAATACCAGCGTTAGTATCGACACTATCGATATTTGGATCGATGGCCCACCTCTAACATGAGCAGAGAGGAACCATGTCAATGATCAGACGCGTTGAATATTGTTATTATTTTACCGCTGATCGGTCAGAAAACTCCCCTTTCACCTCCAGCTGAGCCGCATGGACGTCAAGCTGAATTCATTTAAGAACAAACGAAAGAAAAACGCGCCGTTTACGCATAAAGTCGGGTTATCGCACTTTGGTTGTGACGCCATGACTTTACTGTTTACGTGAGTGATCGATCAGGCTCCGCGCAGCAGGCAGTTTTATGATGAAACCTCGCTAACGCACGCTGACTGAGCCGTTAGCATTAGCAGCCGTTAGCACAGAGCCGGCCTGCGCCCCTGATCGTGACCGCGCCCGGGCACAGAGCCGGGAGCGGGCCCGGTGTCGGTGTGAGCGGACACTCACCAGAACCACCAGACAGTCGGTGCTGACCGACGGCAAACCCCAGTCTCCTTCCCAGCAAAACAATTCATCGGGCGCCGCCATCTTCACCCCGGATGGTGACCTCTGACACCGGAAGTAGCTATCAACATAAAGTCAACAGTTTATAAAAACGTCTTTCAAAGTAAAACTATTTGTAAATTGTTTTATTTTAACTTCGATGCACAGAAGTAATCTGGTAAATAAGAATACGTTGTTGTCTTCAGCACCGGGTGTCTACTAGCAAAAGTCAGGGTAAGGTCATGTTAGCACCCTGGAGCAGGAGCTCACCAATCACTGGTCAGATACATGAAGCAGGACGTTCATCCCAAACAGCATTACTGTTTCCTTTGTAGATAATCCTGGGCCATGTCTGAAACCAGTCTTCATTGTTATGCTTTTGTTTTTTCAAAATAAAAAACTGTACAGTATGAACTCTTACCGAAAAGACGTAGCTTACTAAGATAACTCCATGAATTCTGCACAAATGCTGAGCTAACACTAGTTTCAATAATGGTTGTAGTCTCGTGTTGAACATGTCATTGCATCATGTTGTGGATTAAAGGAGTCCTACTGTATGTGCGTTGTCGTGGAAATTTAATTAATAGAGTCCACAGCCACGGTGAGCTGCAATCAACTCTCTTTAGAGAGCCACACCACTGTGTCCCCATCCCTCTCCTCATTGCACCGTTGCCTCCTGTGAAAGTCCTCACACCCCGCCCCCACCTATCACTTTTACTCACGACCAGGTTCAGAGGCAAATGAGGAGACTCCACTCAGGAAAGTCTGCTGAACCAGACAGGGTGAGTCCCCGTGTCCTCAAGGCTTGTGCCCCCCAGCTTTGTGGAGTCTTTCATAAACTGTTTATGTTGAGTCTGCAGACTTCAGCCACTGCACAGAGACCTGCCATCTTCAGAAGTTTAATGATGACTCAACCAAGGAATTGATTGTGGACTTTAGGAAGACCAGGAAAGCCTGTGACCCCTGTTTCAATCCAGGGGGTCGATGTGGACGTTGTGGAGGACTATAAATACCTCAGAGTCCACATAGACAATAAACTGGACTGGGTTAAAAACACCAGTGCACTCTACAGGAAGGGCCAGAGTCGTCTCTATTCTCTGAGGCAGCTGACATCCTTTATATCTATCGTCCTGCTTTATATCGCTGCAACACAACACAAAGATGTTTCATAAAGTCATTGCTGCCCAAGGTTTTAAATGTTTGTTTTACGATAAGTACCTTTAAAGCGTCCATCAAAAATGGACAAAACCTCACGTTTAATGAAGCTGAACATGAGCTGGAAATATACAAACAGGTTAAAGGCATGGTTTTAGCTCGTTTTGGAGGCAAATCTTTAATTTTCTCTCTGTTTTCTGTAGTTTAGCCACAATAATCGACATGCTGCTGTATGAAAGTCAGACTGGAGCTGCAGCAGATGGGAGCTTCCTGCAGCTTCTCCTGTCATCTCTGTGGCCATGAGTGAGAGGTGGCTGCTGACGAGTAGACGACGGCGTCCTCGACCTTGTCCACGTGCCTGAAAAAAACATATTGAAAAGCAAAACAACATTTTTTTAGTTATTGGAGCTTTAGTATTAAATTGAATAATAATAATAATAATCCATCCATTCTGTTCTGCTCATCGTTATCGGGGTCCTGGGGGTCTACCCCACACCTATATGGGCGATTTAGAGTCACCAACACTAACCTAACCCCACATGTGTTTGGAGTGTGGGAGGAGCCTCCAACAGTCCGAGGACCGGAGATAACCCACAATAGTTTTCTGAAATATGAGAAAACTTGTTCTTATTTTAAGTTATTACATTGTTTTTGTCTGTTTGCACATGTAGAATCTTTTTGCTGTCGTATTAAATGTGTGAACAATAAAGTTCAGACAATTTTTTATGATTTATCAAGCACTGACTGTCTCTGTCACACCTGAAAATCTAAACTCTCTGCTCGGTGAGACCAAACAACTGACACGTCTGTCTGTCCTACCTGCCCTCCGGTTTCTTCTGTGTGAACTGGAGGCAGGTGTAGCTGACCTGTTGGTCATCTTGTTCTTGAACGCTGCTGCAGACGTTATCAGGACGCTGAAACCACAGACAGAAGTAAAAACAGTGAAGAGGACAGAAACACAGAAAGAAGCCTGTTAGTGATTAACTTTGTAAAGGAAACACTGATCTCTGTCTTCTTTCTGCCTTCAGGTGTGACCACAGCAGATCATCTGCCTCCATCTCACCCTCTCTCTACTGTCCTCGCCTGTCACACCAACTCTCTCCATCATGAATTTAATAATAGATGTTCCATATTGGTTGGCCTTTTCTTGGCTTTATTAGATTAGATGGATGCAGTGAAGGAGAGAGAGAGGGAAGACATGCAGCAAAGGGCCGCAGGTCAGATTCAAACCCAGGCCGGCGTATGGTCTCCTGCTCATCCCAGTGAGCTAAACCAGCTCACGATTAGCCCTTTTAAAAACCTGTTGCACACATTAGAAATGATGATCGTAACACTCTTTGTAGAACAGGCACTGCCACGTCTGTGGTAGTGATGGTTTCTGGTTTTGTGGCTTTAAACAGGATTTGGATGCAGAGCAGCAGCAGCGAGTGAGTCAAACCCTGTTTTCACTGATTGTCACTAAAATGGGATCAACATAAGACTTCGGTCTTACCTGCCAGCAGGAACATGAAGCTCCAGAGAAGGTTTTTGTCCCAAACTGCCATCCTTAGTTTCTGCTGCAGTCAGAGGAGCGAGCAGAGGGTGAAGAGCTGGATGATGAAACGAGGCTGAGTCTTCTCACTGATTTGTTTGTGT
>VOQK01010176.1:94798-112046 GCA_015052645.1 Benitochromis conjunctus | reverse complement strand
AAAAGTAATTTTAAAGTCATTTCAGCTTTTTTAATTTCTTTGGCGTTACCTTTTCTGGCCAACAGGTGGTGGCCATGCTTCACTGTGCTTTTCTGTTGCTTTTCCTTCACGAAGCACTTGACCCACATTTGAAGCTTTGTGAATAAACCAGTTAAAGAAAAACTCAAACTAAAGTTTTATTTTCATATTGGATTTTATTTCTTATTGATATTTAGCTTTTCTCTGGGCATTTGACCACATATCCTTTTATGGTTACAAACTCACTTGTCACATAGAGCCTAAGCCTATACTGCAAAACAACAGTGTTTCAGATGCATAAAGGATTCCCAACAAATGACAGCTGTGGCGACTGATGTGAAATATTCTCCGGCGCTACTCCATATCCTATCTGTAATCTCTTCCACAGCTCAGATAAATCAATAAATCAGAACCTTGTCTCCGCTGTTGCCTTTTACTGACTCTATTCCCACAGCGAGGATTTACAATACAGCTCTTCAATCCCTTTTCTTTTGGTCGATACAGAATTTCCAAATAGAGATAGAGACAGATGGAGAATAGGGGTGGAGGGATATGTTCTGCAGATGATTTATTGGCTTAAGTTCTTTTACGGGCTCATGTAGTGTAGGTGGGCCAGCTGCGGAATAGCCATCGTAACCCGGTTCAGTTTTCTCTTCTCGCCATCTCCTTGTTATTAGCGGTGCTTTTTGTCTATCTGCGTAGATAATGCAGGCCTAATAAATACTTTCAACTGTCCTCTTTTTTTTCTTCTTTTTTTACCCCCCACTCCTGGACCAGCGGTTATCAAAGGTCTTTATGACCCATCTGCCCCAAGGACATGTCGGACCGTAACTGCAAGACACACACTCCTTTGATCTCTGCCACTGAGCACTCGGAGGCTGTTACCTCCAGATTAGATTCATTTACAGAACGGGCTGTGACTCAACGGGAAAACAGAAATGTGCCTGCAGAGTAACTGCAAATATCGTGGCATCATTCAGAAACGTGGTGCATAATATTTCTAATTGCTTTTTGTGTGATAATTTGTTGTCTTTTTACTTGGGAGAGTCATGGTAATTTCCCTCACTGATTTCTATTTCATTCCACGATACTCATGTACATAAATTCCCATCGTGCTCAAAGCAAGGCCGGATAAGATTGTTAAAGAGACTAATCGCATGATCTTCATCCAAAGGATGAAGCTAGGTTTTACGACAGAGAAAACGGAGAGAGTTATGGATTTTGGTTTAAATGGCATCAAACAGAACTCCAGAAAGTGAAGATGCATCTTTCTGTAATGCCAGCTTATTTAACCCCATTGAAATCTAGCAAGAAAATAAATCACTGATGGAAAACGGAGATTCTCACCAGCAAAGTAAAGTTTAACCTGGAACACAAGAGCACAGCAATTAGTTCAAGCTAATGATCAACCATCCTCAATGGGTTTAACTCAAGGATGACAATTAGGCAGTTTGTCTTAAGTGGCCCTGTGTCTCTACAGTAAACCGTGGTTCGCTGCACAACACTATCAGTTGTCTGGTCATCATCCCAGACAATCTCATCTGACAGACACACACACACACACAGACACAGACACACACACAGACACACACACACCTCTGACCCCGATTCAGCTGCGTGCCTTCAAGCAATACATTTGAGACCCTGGATACTACAGGCTTAAGCTCACTCTGTTCTGATGTCTACATTGAATGGCACTAATGCATATGCACACCCACCAACCAACCGCATCCAAAGTGACACAAACACACAAAAACATAGCCAAGAAAGCAAAAAGGTGATTGTTTGGCCCTACAACTGTTACATCATTTGAAATACAATTCGTGAATCAGGGAGCGTTCCTAATCAGACTTGGGTTCATGGTTGTACAACATATAGCTTTGACCCAGTACAAATGGCTTACTATGGTTCAGCTACTACAGCTATAAAGCACTGCTCACCTCAAGTCACACCTTTTTTTTCTGAAAAGTGTGTTTAAAAAAAAAAAAGCACTCATTTAATGAATGTTGTCCCCACTTGGCTGTGAAGAGGTGCTTTTATTATTTCTTTTGAAGTTCAGACTTTTGAACCCTTAGACATCTTTATATATATATATATTATATATATATTATATATTATATATATATTATATATTATATATATATTATATATTATATATATATTATATATTATATATATATTATATATATTATATATATATTATATATATTATATATATATTATATATTATATATATATTATATATTATATATATCATCACACACACACTTGCATATTTGCATTCAACCTGCAGAATTTAGGCTGGTGGTTGTGGTCTTTTTGGATGTTGTGTTTTATAGCTGCTATTTTAGCATCAGTGACGACAGATGTGGAGTCAGTGATTAAACAAGCATGAAAACTTCTCTCGGTTTCACCTCTCTCTCAAACTCGTACACAAAAGCACAACTAAATTGTCAATGTTAATTCAGCACAAGTGTTAAAACTCAGCAACGTGCCGGAGTTTGTTAGCTCAGAGCCTTTGGAGTTCCTTTAACATGGCTGCTAGTTCAGAACAGCTGCCTTAAATCCATCGTAGCTCTGCAATCAACACTGGTTAGTGCAAAGAAATCTGCTGTGCGCTGACCATCTCACACATTATCAGCTTGTTGCTGTTGAAATTATTCTGCCATATAAACCAACGCGTTTATCCACAGCTTAACTCTGTCTCTGTGAAGTTTTCATGTTAACTAAATGTAAAAAATAAGCTGTTTCCAGAGGACACGTATGAAATAATAAAAATATTAGCCCGTCTATCATGTACTTTAGCAGAGCAGTAGGCTGCACTGTGCTGCTGACTAGCAGGAGATTTTAGAGATTTGATCATGTAAAGTGGGTGCAGAACTCTTTTGAAGCAAGCTGTAACAATTTGTATGTTATTTTAAAAAGCTCTTAATGTCCTAAAGGTCATTGGAAAGTCGAAAGTCAGTGGAAAGACAGGAGTAGATGAATGTGAATTTGCTAAGAGGAGACTAAAACTGTGGACACTGAAATCCTATTCCTGTGTGGATTTCATACAACCACACATCTATAGGGTGCCCCAGGCCAGGAGACTGATGCTTTCATGAAGCTTTTTATTATAAAACCTATATTCTAAAAACTATGAAAATATAAAAACCTTTGTTATTAATTCATGTGACTTTATTAAATTAGCCAATTGTGTATTATATATAGATTAAAAATGTTACAGGATGACTGGTATAACACGAAAATGTAATTGTTTTAATTTCATCTAAATTCCCTGTGACATTTTCTCCCCTGATAGAGCTTCTGGGGCACACTTTTGGCCTTCTGAGCTAACCATGATAACTCTTTCTTAGTCAGTTTTATTAATAATGACTATAGTATTAGGCCAAAAAAGGAGGAAATATCCAGTGAGCTCTATAGTGCTCAGTGAAAAAGAGACCCTGTTAATACTAAAGGTCAGAGAAGAATGGGCAGACTGTAACCATGGTATACAGAAGAGCATCTCTGAATGCACAACACCTCAAACCATGAAGCAGACAGACTACAGCAGCAGAAGACCGCACCTTGGTGTATACACCACTATACATTTAATCTCCCTCCATCCCAAACTGGTGGTGACTTCCCCTCCCTGAGCCTGTTGGAGGTTTCTTCTTGTTAAAAGGGAGTTTTTCCTTCCCACTGTCACCAAGTGCTTGCTGATTATTGGGGTTTTTTTTCTATTATCGTAGGGTCTTTCCCTTACAATCTAAAGTACCTCAATGCAGCTGTTGTTTTGCTTTGGTGCTGTATAAATTGAATTGAAGAAGTGATTGAAGGAAGAGTAACTAATCAGGTAATATTAGCGGATGTGCTGCAACACTCAGCGTTTTATGTAAACAACTCTGCAGAATGAAGCACTTTGAAGGTTTTGGTTTTATTTATCTTAAGTACCCTGCAGTCTAACGCTCTAAAATTAGTTCTTAAGCATTTTTCAGTACCAATATGTGCTCAGTATTTAGAGGCTTTAATGAAGGTTCTGATGTGCAAGTGGAGGTAAAACTGTTTCAAATTGGCTGCCAAAAGACAGGATTATAAAGGTTTATGCCTTGATGAAAGCACAAATTCCAAATGCAAAATAACCCACTGAATTGTAAAGTTGAATGCTATGTGTACTCAAGAGGCCCTTAAAGTGACCCGCTCCACCAGCTTTGAATTACGGAAAAATTACTTTTGCCTCTATCATTGCAAGTCATCTGATTTCCAACAAATCCAACCCAAATGAAAATGTAATTTGCAACTCTCCTCAGCACTTACAGTGTGACTCACAATGACAATATTTTAAAACATGATGCCAGAATTTAAAAACAGCCTTCAAAGGGGGAATGACAAATCACCTAGAAGATCTAAGATAGCACGCTTTTTCCTCTTTTTACCTCCAAATGTCCCGCAGAAGTCTGGAACTCATTTCTGTCAGTTTTCAGATAAGGTCGTGAGTCGAAGTTTTCATAACACTCTGCAGAGCGTAGGTCTGAGCTGGTCGCACAAAGAGCCTATTCAGCTGCCACGGCAGAAGTATCCTTTCAACACAGATGCCACCCCTCCAAGTCGCACACAGGACACGCCAAAGAGACTGTGCCTGTAACAAGCGTGGAAACCTTTTGGCAGCTTGCAGACATGCACAACTCAGGTATGTGTGGTCAAGAGAAAAAGGGAGCAAAACACAACACTGAGATGAAATGAAGCAACTTTCTGGACTAAACTGCTAAACTGAGATCAGATTTATTAAGGGCCGCTCAAGGGAACGTGGCGGTTTTCGGATTAATCACATTTACTCATGGTTACATGTGCAGACACACACCACACATGCTGGCAGAGTCAAGGGACTGGTCTGCAGTTACAGCACAAATCTTCTGCTGAACCTCTCTTCATCGATCACGCCGACCCCGACGGAGCCCGTGGCGCACGTTCAGCGATTCTTGTCACGTTAGAGATGTCAAGCAGACAGTTGTGTGCGTCCTAATGCCAAATCAAATACATCATTGCGTAGGTGGAGTGTGCCACAGTGCAGCGGGCTCATATCAAGGTTTGTGCTGCAAATTGAGCATAATCTCGAGCAGCTGTGAAAGTGATTGCATAATTGCAGATAAACTAAGACATCTCACACTCTGGTTCTCCCAAAGCAGCGCACTCTGAAGGGCAGTTTGTTAACACAGCACGACTTCCTAGATAGATTAGGACAAATTGGTCATTGAAGTGAATTGTTTAGGAAATAAAACGCAAGCCTCTATAATGAAACGTGATGGCCAGTGTTGTGTTATATATTTACTTTACTTTAACTGTAACCACTGAGAAATGAGTTCTTACATCCCAAAGGTGCAATTGAAAACCGATGAGGATGTTGCAGAGGTGGTCCGCTGGTGTCGGTTTTGCACGAGGCATAAAACCAGGACTGTATCAATATTTGAGAATCATTTAATGTGCACCAGTGGGATCAGAGTGCACAGGCGTCAGGCATCCGGTTGGTCTCAAACTGTCGGAATGGATACCATGTGGTGCCTCTACCCAAATCAGCTGCGCTGTACAGCTGTCAGTGGTCGGTAAAAATAGAGGGTGTAAGAGAAGAAAAAGGTGTTCGTGCTGCTGATATCCTGAGACCTTTCAGCAGGTATGAAACACAATTAATTGAGCACTTCGTCCCTACACTTAGAAGGAAGTAAAGTGTGTGCACATTATCTCCAAACACGTCAACAACACCAGGCACTAGGGAGTGGAATAAACCAAACCCCCTCCAGATACTTTGAATTATTTTATCATATCAAACACCCACATTAGCACCAACACCTGACACACAAACACACAACTGAGAACCTGCACATAAATGGCTTCTGGTTATCCAAGTGAAGAGTATCAAGGGATACTATCTTAAATATAATATGCCTCTAAATAAGCTAAACTATATTAAAAAATCTGAAGGGTACATTTTTTGCTTTATTACTGGTATAGCAAAGGAAAGTTCATGCAATTCAATTAAATTTTCTATTCAATTTTATTTATATAGCGCCAAATCACAACAACAGTCGCCTCAAGGTGCAAGGTAGACCCTACAATAATACATACAGAGAAAAACCCAACAATCATATGACCCCCATATGAGCAAGCTCTTTGGCAACAGTGGGAAGGAAAAACTCCCTTTTAACAGGAAGAAGCCTCCGGCAGAACCAGGCTCAGGGATGGGTAGCCATCTGCTGTGACCAGTTGGAGTGTTACATACAAAGTGCGCTACCACAACTAAGGAGGAGAACTGTTTCTCTGAAGTTCCCCCTTTACTTCTGATGTTGCTTAGCGGGATGGCTGTAGTCAATAAATAGCCCCCATAGCATATTGGCTAATGCTAAACGCCACCTGTGAGCTTAGTGTGTTAAACCTACTTGTGTTAAGCAGGGAAGTTGTTGGTGTTAGGACTCATAAATAAAAAGGCACCTTTAATACATCTGGACTGGGTGATTGATTTAAAAGGAGCGTTTTGAAAGTGTTATGTAAGAAAGTGGCTTTAAAAGGGGTGTTGCCATGAATACCCAAATCATGTATTTACATACAAAGTGCACTATGATATATGACTATGAAATGGAACATTTTAATTTCATTAAGCTGTGACGATAAAGGTTTTCATGAAAGTCCACTTTGTAAAATGGTGAGTTATATAGTTACAAGGAGCTTCGCTGTAGCTGGCTACACCATTAAAGTGCTGCATACATGTTTATGCAGGACATTTTTGAGTCATGGAATATTTTGTTTTTAACAGTGCCATGTTGCTTTTGCCAGAACAAAGGATACTTGTAACTAGGATATATCAGAACAGATTTGAAACTGTTAGTCAAGCTGAAAGGTCCATATCTGAGACATTTATTATGTTTTTGAGATAGCTTTCTGTATAATCACAAAGTTCACCCACAGCGCCACTGAGACTGCCTATTATCAACACACTAAAGACCAAATAGCTTGGCAGCAAGTGCTAGCATTGGTGTATGGTTCTCGGTTTCCAAGCAGAACTTGGATTGTATCTGGCCATTAAACAGCTCTAAGGTGACAAAAAGGCTGCAGTGATGACACAAGAGGGTGCTAGTAACCATACACAACATCCAGGAGCAAGCAAAGGCAGAGAAACACACAGAAACCAATTTAAATCACTTTTTTTTTTAATAAAAGTAGCTTACATACATATTTTCTATGCATTAAAGAATTAGCATTCAGCTGTTTAAATATAAAAATGAAGGAAACTCTTAAGCAATCTTAGCCTTACCCAGGAGTCAAAGGGTTGTTGATTTTGTTGCTGATTTACAGCTATATATCATTTTTTCCTCAACAAATTACATAATGAATATCAGTAAAGACTGTGTGATGTGCACTTTAGTGGTATAATCACACAGAATGCTACAGTCACAGTTGTCGTGTCACAATGAACTTGCAATCGTTTCAAAATAGTTGCTTTGAAGACAGGGAGCACGTCTGTGACAACTTGCAGTCGGTTGCTGTCTTCAAAGTGACTTTGGTGTGTCAAGACGGCAATAAAATGGCAATAAGATGGAATCAGTCTGCAATCTGCACTCAGTTTGCAATTGAATTGTGTCATCTTATAATCTACATGCTACATGTAATCTGTTTGTAATAAAGCGGCAATTAACTTTGATTAAATTATTGAAAATTGCAAATCAAATCTGTTGCTGTCCATGTACATCGAAATTCAAAATAAACTACGTATTTTCAGACTCAAGCCAGAACCTCCTAGATCTGAAACATAAATTCAGAAGTCCATTCAGAAATTGTGATGTAGTTGCTGCCATATCACGATTTAACTGCAAAACATACAACCTTCCTTCTATATAGAAATAAAACAGAATACAACCAGTTCTCAACCAGTTGAGTTATCTCTGCCTTTGCAAAGAGAGATGTTGCATTCGAGTTGCACTCATTAGCATTAGACTGACTCCGACTGATTGCAGCATGTTGACAATCTGTCTGAGAGTGAAACCTGATAGCTAGTCTGAGTCAGTGGGCAGCAGTTGTTTGGAGACAGATTGCCTCAATTCAACCTTCTGGCAATCAGTTGGTCACTGCAACTACTTGCAAGTGGTGGGGAAAAAAAAAATCAGTGCAGTCACCAGGCAATAACCAGCTTTCCCATTCGCAAAGAAGTTGCTGTTGTATTTTTATAGTCTAGTGTGACTGAGCCATAAGCAATCAATTAGAAAAATGGACTTGACAGGACACTACCATAAGTGTGCAGCATCCCTTGATTTTGTACTATAATTGCCTTTCAAAAGCCAGTGGGTGTTCTAACTGCAGCCATAACCATCTTTTATATTGAGACTATGGACTTAAGTCTGAACAGGGGTTGCACTTCAGAATAAAAGCACTTCCTGTCAGCACTGCCTGCAGTAAATCTGTAAATGGCCGCAACTCCTGATGTAAATTTTATTAATGTGAATGCTGTGGTTGTTAAATCTAAATAAATGCCCTGTTTGTAATGACATACATGCTTAGTCTTAGAAGCATTACTTGTTCTCTAAATGTTGAGCAGATCTTCCTGCACTGCCTACAGTGGGACTCAATTTAAAGCCTTTTACAGAGCCTAACATAACAGCTGAATGGCTAGCATTGTCTGACAACTATGAATATTGCAGGACATCTATATAATTCATCCCAAAATAAAATAAATAATGGAACCTTGCCCATTGTGGTCAGTAAATTATATATGTATCTTGTGGCCACATTTGTTTTTAATCACAATCTCATGCCCTATTACTTTCTGGCCACAGTCAAATTATCTCATTTCCATACATTAATAACTTGTGGCGTTGCAATTGCATTTTCCTCACCAATGTCAACAGGGTGCCTCTGTAATTTTCTGAAGCTTGTCTTAAATACAATCTAGGTTGACCACAAAGTTGGCTGCAGGAGTCCATTTTTAAATGCTAAAACCCAGTGGTCTCACTCTTTTTTTTTATATATATTTTTTAACCCCGTTACCAAAAAAAACTTAGCTGTGAACTTAATTCCAATTAATTGCTTGTTGGTGCCAGATGTGCCAGTTTGTGGCTCAATCATCACAAAACACAAAGCATAAAACTATTAAAACAGAAACTATTTAGGCTCCTTTCACCGTCCAACTTTGTGAATGACTCCTTCAGTGATGACCCAAGATTTAACCGTCTTCGACCTGATAAATAACTGTTACCTTGCAATTATTAATCAGCGGCTTTTAACTATTTTGCCCTGAAATCCAAACCATTGGCTTTAAGTGGTGCGAGGATAAAGATCTACTCCTACTTCTTAATGAGTCAGCATTAGACTTTGTCTTTGGCAGGAACCTTGTCAGTTTAACATCTGGAAGCAGCTTGATGCCAGCTTTTTCAGAGCCATTTGAGGTCTGTTTTAACTACATGCATTACTGAGAATTTGTTACTTTTTCCTACTAGAGATGTTATTTGGGTTGAAATAATATTATTTGGCTGTTACGTAAGATTGGAATTTAAATTTGCATAGGAACTTTGCACTGGAGTGAACTGAACTTCACATCTTCTTTTTAATGCTTATTTCCTGTATTGTATGGAGTTACATTCTGAAATCTTGCATGATGCACCAGCCCGAACTCTCTCTCTCTTTCTCTTGTCACCAGTTCCCTGCTGCAGTGCCATGCGTGCTTGTTTATTTATGTTTGTGTGGTAAGTCGGAGATGGGTGGCTTGGTATAAAAATGCAACCCAAACATTAATATGATCCCATTTTCTACTCTGTCCTGCCAATGTCTTGCCCAGGGGAAGAGGTAATGAGTCACAATTGTGTCCAACATTTTTCTCGTCTTAGTCTTTTTATCGCTGCCATTTTTGTGGGCTTAAAAAAAAAATTACAAGTTCATGGAAAGTCTTGTTTGCAGGGGTTGCTATAAGTGTAACAGATTCTTTGCTAGTTCTTTTTTAGGATCACGCTTGTCACCAGCAGTAGTTATAATTACAGGATGTCCCAAATTATTCAAAGGCGGGAATGTTTTCCTGTTAAACATCCTGTCACATGTGAAATTTGTTTTCAATATTGAACCTATTAAACCTGTATCATAGCTGCAAAACCAAAATGTGTTTACGTGGAATGAGTCAAGCATCGTATATGATTAATTAAGCATCAGTCGGAAGTCTAGGAGGAAAACATTGTGGGCTCATGTTCCTTTTTCATAGTGTGTATTCATGGCACAATTAAAGAAACCCATTTTTTAATACCAAGGACTTGTACCGAATGAATAAATGCCTTATAAAACATAACAGGGAGTAATGTCGATAGCCATGTAAATATGACTCAACATCTAACAGGAAATAATTTTAAATAGAAAGACTAAAGAATTTCAGTAGGATCAAATAAGGTTGAAAGTTGGACTCTATGAGAAGTCACAGGGAAAGGTGAGCAGTCAGTATTGGTTATGACCGCTGTTATAAAATATAACAACCTCAGAATAAAAATGAGGAACACTTCATTTGCACACAAACCCTCTGAGGAGAATTTCCTTGGAAGTCGAGTTTTACACAATGTCCTTAGCTTTTCACCCCTTTCTGTGAAATAAATGTTTAGCCTTTAGTCATTGTAGATGGGTTTTTTTAAACTTGCACAATAATAACTGAAGCAAGCCAATTTCCCACAAAATAACTTGACAGAAAAGCTGCATTCTGTGTTTGAGAAGCCAAAAATGGAGTGAACTAGGATTTGTTAGGCTTTTGTCCTTTTGCTTTCCACCAATTTATGGTTTTGCTCCTTGTAAATCACACTGATGACCACATAATTTATCAGAGGTCAAGACCTCTATTGCAACCATATCTTCTCTTCTTTTTCTTTGAGCTGATCAACATCCATCAAAAGGGCACAGTGACAAGACAGTGATTCATTCTTTACAATCTTTTCTTAAAACTGTGTCGTTTCATTTTTGAAATCTCCAGATGTAAATTTTATTCCTGGAATCAAAAACAGATTCTGTATCAAAGGTAGGAACCACACAAGATTTATGATCTTAAGACAAGTTCCTGTGGCGCCTTTGCCAAGTAGCTGGCCATCACCTTCTCAAGTTGGCCAGCCCTACCAAGGCATGCGTAGAGGATTGTAGTTACGTCACTAGTAACTCTGGGATTTATACCTATCTCCTTCCTCCTCTTCTCTTGGAGATCCAGCATGGTCTTTGTCGAACCTGAAAAATGGCACTGACAGGCCAAATCGGACTATTTAATAGCCATTAAAGAGGCCAATCTCCATACATGAAGAGCTTTTTTGGCAAGCAGAACACAGCATATGAAGGTATTTAGTACAAAATGCCTTCCTCGCCGTGGCAGGAGAATTAATAGGACTAGCATGTTATGTGTAGCAACCACTTGATGTAGTGTTGAAAGGCTGGCTCATTTCCAGTGTCCCGTGTGGTGTTGTGTGATAGGCAAGATACGGATGACATAAAATGTTCCACCGCACACATTTGTAGTTGATTATCTGCTTGGTGGGTCCTGATTGATGCATATGTATTCTGTGTTTTCAGATATAGAAATCATAAAATCTGGCATCATTAAGAAGACGTATGGCGAATGTTGTACGCCCGAATGTGATTACATTTTAAGTGTGAAAGGTCAGGAATTAAAAATGCACTTTTGTGTTGTCAGTGATGAAAGTATGAAAAAGTATAACAATCCAAAAGCTTTGTACAAGCCTTTGTTAGCGGCAGGCAAACTATAGCTTTTACTTTTGCCTCAAATAAATAGAAGTCTGCTTCTAAATGCAGACTTCAAATGGGTTAAGACATAAGCTGGCTAGAAAAGACCTTTAGAGATGTTTTATCTATCTGAGCTTTGGTGGGGAACTGACACACACACACACACAGACACACACACAAATACAAAGATCAATTGGAACTCACTTTTTCTAATAATCTTACTCTATATTAGACGACTCTTAGTATGGCAGTGAAAAAAAAAACACCATTCCCATCCACACCCAAGAAACTGGGTTTGGCTCATTGGTTTTCAATGAAACATCATCAAAACAACATTTTTATGGCTACGTCTTCAATTCTACATGAGTTCAACTGTGATCTTTCTACAGACAACAGTATGCTTCACATCAATCTGTCGCTGTCGAGCATATGTATTTCACAGAAATGATCAAAAGTCAGAGCTGCGAATTTTAGTTTTATTCTTGGATTATTGTATGTTCTCAGTGTTTCCTGCGTTATTTTGTAAGAGCCTGGTGCGTCTTTGTCATTGTGTTTAGGTTCACTTTCCCTGTGATGTCATTAGGTTCATTTGTGTCAGCTGTTTCCTCGTGTGTTTCCTCTCCCCCTGATTATCCCTTGTGTGTATTTAGTCTGTATGTTCTGTTCACTCATTGTCAGGTTATGCCACACCATAGTCTCGTCACAGCTTTCGTAGTTTTGTCACAGTTTCGTAGTCGTCATAGCCTGTTCTCAGTTTAGTAGTCGCTTCTGTTTTTACCTTAGCGTTCATGTTGTTTTTTTTTCATGAGCTCAAATAAATGCTCACTTTTGGGTTAAGTTGAGTTCCGTCTCCTACAGTATCTGCTCTCGGGTCCTTTGCAAAATACACCTGCGCACCTCGCCGTGACAAGACCGCGCCATCACAAATCCATCGGCGCTGAATAAAAATAAGCTAAAATAGCAGTTTTTGATAATACACTTTACCTGTCTACTTACCAACAGTTTCTTGCACCCAGTCATGATATAGCTCAACGTATAAGCCTCCAAGTGAGGCAAGTCAAGATGTCTGACTGTCAAAGAAAGAATTTAACCCAAAATAACATTTCTGTACTTTGCCTTTGGGCTGTGGGGCTGTTTATCCACCCAGATTGTTTTGGTGTGAGTTGTTCAGATTTGGTGATATCTGGTAGTTCATGACTATAATGGAACTAAACGCTTCATTAGTGTTATCCCCCCCTCCAAAAAAAAAACCCACACCTTGTGAGCATTTTAAAGTAGGGAGCATTTTCTCTTTTAGTGAAATACACCCACCAGCTGGATCACTCTACAGTCTACAAGTGTTTGAGGCAAGAGGCTCACAGCAGTGTAACAGAATGTAAACATTTACAATATCTCCCCTCAAGTGAGCTGTAATGTTGGCTGAATTCTTGCTTTATATAATTGATGAATATAGTTAGTGGGAAAAAAAACTGGTCTAATCACACCAATTTGACTAAATTGACTGTTTAACCATTTCCCCCGTGTATTTGTGCTAAGCTTACTGTCTAAACTAAGCTGCCTGGCTCCCACCACATGGGGCCCAGTCACACAGGCCAGAGACTAGTTGGCAATTGCCTGGCAACCACCGGTCACAAGGAAAATATGAACTGACCTATGGGGGAATGGTTGCTTCAGGTTGCTTGCTGTCGCTGTGAAATCAATTGCTAATGCACCAGTGTTGCAAGCCTTGAAACTGGTTGGTAACAGTCTGCCAAGCACTGGTCACTGCAACAGGTTGGCAAGTGGTTGCAAGAGTTTGATGGCTGGTGCTAAGAGAAATTAGGTGCAAATACACAAACCGCCAGAATGTTTGCCGTCAGAGTAAATGTTGGTCTTTTCAAAGTGTTGATTTCAGCAGTAAGGCAAAACTTTTACTTGAATGTGAATGTACTCAGTCTCATTACAATGTTCACAGTTTTATTACCACTTTGTGGTTAGTTAATGAGTGCTTGCAGGGAAGTTGGCATCCTCCGTACAACTACAGCTGACCGCAGCAATCCGCTATTGACCCAAATAAATGCACATGGAGGTTTTTGGCAAACCCTCCTTTCAACAGATTTCACCCAAACACCCACCAACTTTCCAACAAGAGAGGATATGTAGTATGGGATAACTCCTTTTACACACCATTGTGTGTAAACGTATCACTGAATTATGCAATCATAATGCAGTAAAAAAAAATGTAAATGCTTAGCTGAACCCAATCTTCTTAAAGAATATAAAAAAATAGTACTTGTTCTAAATTGCTGAGGATTTGGTTCAGTCAGCTGTCTGTACAATTGAACTTGTACTGCAGAGCGGTGGGTGGCTCTAACTGGGACATGGTAGGCATGGCAGGCAATGTGCCGCAGCTGCCTAGCCATCTGTGAGAAATGGGAAGTGCTGTGCGCCTCCAAGCCCCAGCTCTGTCAACTGTTAAAACACTAGAAGCAACAAACAGAACCAGAAGGATCGGTAAGTTGGTCAAACCCGGGTGTCACGGAGGTCAAGTACCATGTGGTAGAGCTTTTGCTTCCCATTTGCTAAATTAGTTTCCATTTATTTTCACTCGGTAATAGCGGCTTTAGTGCGTGACAAGTTCATAGACAAATACTCAAATAACCACTAAGGACCTCTGTCGTGTGTCCTGGAGGCGAGGCAGTCATTGATTGTGTTTAACGCTGGCCCTTTGACCCATACAACAATGTGACATGATGTAAACCTTTGTTACACTTCTGCCTTTATTTAATGTGACATATCTCTTGTAAACATATACACAGCAAGAGCAAGTTTATACCATTCCCCACCTTCCAACTGACTTCATGATATGAAACTGATAAAGTTCTCACTTACATGAGCACAAATCACTCTGGTTTTGAGGAAATCAATTCATCAATTCTGACAGTTTAATGAGACATTTGTTTCTGATCAGCAGCCATGAAAATCACCACCGAGAAACACCTCAAGTGTTTCAGCACGCAAAGTGTGAAGAGGGGCGTGAAGATCTGGTTTTTGTAGCACAGGCAGCGTTTCTGACAGATCACTGAAACATACCCGTCCAGATCACCAGGTGAATGATTGCCCATTCTCTGTCAGACATGTTAGACACGCTCTGCTGCTATTTGAGTTTTAATAGGCAACTAATAGGACTGCTTTCTGGGAGGTATTGAGGGTCCATGCTACGCTGTGTCACTCACTCCCCTGACCTCATTGTGTTTCTAATGGTTGATGCAAGCGTCACCAGACACTGACGCCTCATAGGTTGTTTCCATATGCGGAAAAGCTGTTGAAAACCATATCTATATCTCAAGGTGGAAACACTGATTTAACTTTGGCATTATATTGTATGTTTTCTTTTCAGTTTTCTCCCTGACTTTGTAATAACGAATGTGATGCCTCCACTTATGAGGGGCAAGAGATACTGTCAGCAATAGTTTAATGTGTTATTTAACTCTTTCTAGTCCACTAAATTGACTTTGGCAACAGGCATTTGAACTTTGGCTCTACAGCATTTCACTTTATGAGTGTTCATAGTGTTGTGGTCACACAATACTTTTTTTGTTTGTTTTGTTTTTGTTAAGCCCTTGAAAACTTGCTTGAATTATGACTCATTTAAGCATAAAAACGGCATCTAACTTAAGGAACCAGTGTCCTCACAACAGACAACTTCAGGAAAACTTTAAGAAGATGTATGAAATTAAAGAAAGGGGGGGGAAAAAATCCTGTGAAGACCTGACACAGAACCCAAGAGACGAATCTGGCCCTTGATTTGAATTGTTCAAACTCAACTGGTCAAAGGTAAACAGGCTGAAGTATGACAAATTACACACAAACTGGATGGAAAGTCAGTAGCGTGATTCACCCAAATTTAAAATTCCTGGTTCAAATCATTGGCAATATGTTCTGGGAATGTCAGGAGAGAGGTACAACAGCGAGAACACGGTGGAGGCTCTGTTGTGGTTTGGGGCTGTATTTCGGTCAGCAGTATTTGATGGAATCATGAATTCATCAGATTTTGATCCACCAAAGCATGTGATAGGCGGGAGCTTAATTCGAACAGAATAAATGGCAGCCCACATCCAAAGATTCAATCAATTCAATTTTATTTATATAGCACCAAATCACAACAACAGTTGCCTCGAGGCTCTTTACATTGTAAGGTAGACCCTACAATAATACATACAGAAAAAAACCCAACAATCATATGACCCCCTATGAGCAAGCACTTTGGCGACAGTGGGAAGGAAAAACCTCCTTTTAACAGGAAGAATCCTCCGGCAGAAACAGGCTCAGGGAGGGGCGGCCATCTGCTGCGACCAGTTGGGGTGAAATCGGCTTTGTGATGTGCTTCAGGTAGCCTGAAGAACTATTCCTGAAGACTACTTGAAAAAAATACAAGAACGCTTGGTTGAAAAAGTTCTGCGCTGTAAGGTAATTAGAATTGTGCAAAATTTGCTTTTGCCTTATATACTATATTTCCATGTATATGTTGCACATCTTTCAATCAATCCCTGCACATATTTACAATTTTCCTATCTAAACATAAAGATATAAGGGGTGGCTCAAGACTTTTGCACAGCACTGTATCTGTTGAGTCCTGTTTTCCAAATGGCTGTTTATAAAAATATAATATTGAAAGCATATCCTTCACAAAACATATCCTTTCAGAGTGCTATAAATCAAATCTTGGCACAGTAGCAAGTTTGGCAGCACCCAGCAGAAAGCCAGTGCTGTGCTATCGCCACTTATACTGTATGTGTGGTCACCAAGTAATAGCTCTGCAAAAATTACACACTCACCCTACATGGTAAAAACAAATCTGCGTTCCAGTATTTCTGCACTCATGTTTTGACTGACTCTAATCAAGAGCTTGTAAAAGCATCCTTTTACAGGCACATTAGCAAGTCATTATGTGACTTGTGCTTTTCAAACTACATTGAATTTGACTGTAGACATAAAAATGTTGCCCTTTTTAAATCCCAGGTGGTGTGATGACCTAAGTTTCAGTTGAGATATGTCAAAAGACGTGAATGAGATATTGGATTTTTTTGTTCAGTTTATCTGCAGTAAAGTTGTGTCATCGTCACAACACAGACTGGACACAAAAAAGGAAAACTCTGGAAAACTGTATGCTATATGGAGGGGTTATCGATGTGCTGAAAGGCAATGAGAAAACAAAAGCAGAACACCCTAATTCCTTTCAATTCCCGTGGGAGCGCATGACTTGATGTGAAAATGAGGAAAAGGGCAAACCAGCTGACAACAGTGTTTTTTTTAACCCAGTCCAGTTTTGCAAACACAGAAACATGATGAGGCTGCAGCATATGAAATATGGAAATGCACTTTTCATACATAAATATTTTCATATGGCATTGCTGTCATCAAACATACTGGAACACAGGCTAAGCCAATGACTCTGAGGTGGCGACAGCACATTGTGCAGCATTCACCTGGGCAGGTGATGACAAATATTCTTCACTGTTCATGAAAAAAGTAT